>VWZF01000510.1:793250-822054 GCA_013396755.1 Sclerurus mexicanus | reverse complement strand
GGAGGATGCTGGAGGGGGCGAGGGAGGATGCTGGAGGGAGCGAGGGCACGAGTGCGGCCGCGGGATGCTGAGAACCCTAGGCTCGCTCTGTGCTCGCACCTTCAGCTCCGTGGGCATTAATTCCGGCGCAGGTGCTGCTGTGGAGCGGGGGTTTGGGTACGCCGAGGGGCAGGGATTGGAGCGTGTGTCTGTGCGATGCCCGCAGGCTGGCGCGGGGGATGCACACTGTGAGAGGCTCCTGGGCACGGCATCCCGCGGGCACAGAGAAGCCTGGACCACGTTTTGCTCATCCGAGGGTATGGCTGGGGTGAGCTGTGCCCTGTGTAAGCACTTTGCTTTGAGGGGATGCCGCGCACAGCAACGTGCAGGGCCGTGCTCTACGGTGCTGTGCGGTGTCTGTGCGATGCGTGGCGGAATGCCAGCTCTGATTCAGAGCAGAGATGCCATTGGCTTCACATTAGCGCTGGAGATCTGGGACAGTGCTAGAAGAGGTTCAGTGATGCATCAGTCCGGAAGCCAGTGCAGCCTTTGTGGCCGTGGGAGTCTGTCCCAGTAGCCAGTACAGCCACCAACGGGGGCTATTCAAGCTCTGCTCATTGCTCTGAACCACCAAGCTGTCAGTGTAGGACACAGCCCCCAGCTGCCCTTTGGGACAGCAGAACCCTATGCCAAAAAACTCAGAGGTTTGTCAAGTGGGACCTGTGATAGACAGAGAAACCACAGTGCCTGGATAAAGACATGGAAAGCCCCAGCTCTTGCATGCAATTGAGAAGCAAGGGGGAAACAAGGAACCTGGTCTAGGACCCATCTCCAACCCCAGGTCCATCCCCCAACCTTTCTGATAGCCACCAGGCTGATGGACACAGCTGGGAAAGGGAACAGAGAGCACAAGTCCCCTTCCTTTTGTATGGGTGACAGTTAATTTCCCAGGTCCTGGCCAAATGGGACTGGTGCCAGGAGTCTGGGTCCGTGGCCACAGTCACGTCTCTGCAGAGGTCCAGTCCCCTGCCTGGAGTGGGCTGAGGGTAAAGGGGCCCTGGCCCTGCTGCTCAGCCCACCATGAGGGACACAGAGATCAGGGGGGGAGCAAAGGCAATGCCTTGGCTCCAGCACAGGCAAGATTTTTAACCCTTAATACCAGCAGCTTCAAGGGCTGAATGCAAAAAATAGCATGGGCACAATAACTCAAGTGATGGGTGCCCAGGATAAGAGCTCTGGCTCTTAGAGACCCCCTCATAAGCATTTGGGACTGAGGTGCACCAGCAGCTGGGGTGATGGGGCTGACCCATGAACCAGTGCACAGCCAGCTCTGGAGACACCTATCCCTGCTGCCAGACACTGGTATGATGGGGAACTGAGTGGGTGCTCGAGGGTACTGGGGGTGACATCCTCCATCCACTGAGATGGATGGGAAGGGGGTCCCGCCGCAGGACTCAGGCAGTGGGAGGTTTGGAGCTGGCTGCTGCTGTCTCCAGTGGTCTGGGGACTGTTTTTAAAGGCCTGTTTCCAGAGCTGGGTGGCTGCAGCCAGCTGGGAGGAGGCTGGAGCTCCCCGCTACAGTGAGGGCTTGCCAGATTTACCCAGGGGCCCGGGGCGGGATTGGGAAGGTTATGGCTGGCTGGGCCCCAAAATGCATTTGCAAAGAGGCTTTCGGTGGATGTCCCCATATGGATCCATGGCAGGATAGAGGCTGTCAGCACAGGTGACCCCACTTTGGATGGGGAGCATGGGGCTGTTTGCCACCATGGGCAGCCTGGAGGGTCATCTGGAGGATGGCTGGGGCAGAGGCAGCACAGGCAGTGCAGGCTGGGGACCGTGTGGTGTCCCTGGAGTGTGACAGGTGATGGCAGAGCTGAACTCTATGAGCCCCTGGCTGATGAAACAGGTGTTGGAAGTGAGAATGGGAATTGTGATCCAGGGGCACAGGGTACAAGGGACCCTTGATTATCAAGGAAAACCCTGGAAAGAGATGTTGCATCCCCCAGTGTCAAAGGCAGTGTCCCCTGCAGTAGTGGCACAGACAGGAGGTTTTTCCAGGCTGCAGCGTCAAGGTGGGGCTCCTCTAGCTTCAAAGCACACCAAAGAGCAGCCCCAGGCCAGCAAGAGGGCAAACCCAGTCACTGGAGTCCTGGGAAATTCCACCTGGGTTGTACCTGCCCTGCCCAGCTGGGGAAAAGCTGAGCCCATGCACACTCACTGCACCTGCCTGGGCACAGCCTCGGTGCCCCTGCACCACCCTGTCTGCCAAGCTGGCCATCTCCACCTCCAACCACTCTGGGTAAAGTCACAAGTATGGGATGTGGCATCTCAGGAGCTTGTTGGAAACCAACGTGTGCTGCCACAGCCCTGTGTGGGGACACAACTCCCCCACCGAGGCAGTTTCTCCAGACACTGGCTTGCCCAAGGAGCAAAGGGTCTGTTCAACTCTCTCTGGTCTCTGGGCTGGGCAGCCAAGCAGGGATTTCTGGAGCACAGTGTCTCTATCCCTTTGGATCTCCCTGCCACGCTGTGCCACTACCCCACACCTCTTCATCCAGAAGGAGAGCTGAGTCCCCACTTGGCATGAGGATGGGCTTGGGGGATGCTTTCCTGCCCACCAGGATGGGACTGGCCTCTGAGCATGGACCAGGAGGTGTCCCAGCAGGTTTCTCAGCCCCTGCATGGTGCTGGTGGCCCACCACAAGGCACACTGAGCTGTCACCCCCCTGCCATTGGAACACACCTCCATACCAGCCCCACTTCTTCAACCTCAGATCCCGGTGGCTGTGCTCCCTGAGCTCAAGGAGTTAAGGCTATGCCTGCAGTGGAAACAGCCCAAAGCACTGCTGGGAGCCAAACCCCAGCCCCATCCCTGTTGCTGCAGGGCTCAACAGCCTCCATACAGGACAAGAAGCTGCTCCTCCCATGCCAGCACTGCCCTCGCCATGGCCACCCCGCTGACACCATGACACCACAGGTAGGGACAGAGAGAGAGAGTCCTCCTTCAGCTGAGGATGCCAGATCTCCCCTCTGGTCCCTCCAACAGTGAAGCCTTCAGCTGTGCCAGACCCAAAGACGACTGCAGAAGGTTTCTCCACCCAGCAGCTGGAACCAGGCCTGGAAACTCAGGGGCTGCCGAGTCATCACATTTTCCGCGAGGCAGCGAAAGCTACTGCAAGGCGCAGGGGGATGGGGACGCCCCACCGACTGTGACGACTGGAGAGCTCTGCTGGCCACAGCTGGGAGGGGACCACGGGACTGTGAAGACAAGGCACCACCTCTGGCAAGGGGCAGAGCCTCAGCACGGGAGACTGTCCTTGCTCCGTGACCCGAAAGGATCGTCCAGGAGCAGAGATGGGAAAGGGGATCCCTGACAGCATCACTGTGGTGTCAGGTTTTGCTTATGCTGAGGAACAAGAGCCACAGTGCAAAGGCACTGCCTGGCAAAGGTTCTGGGCTGTTCTCCTGGGCAGTGCCAACCTCAGAGCACAGCGGGGTCCAACCCCTTCATGCTCCATGCACTGGCCTTCTCTCCAGGTTCTCTGGGTGCAGAGCTGGCAGTGCTGGGCTTGTCCCTGCTGAGGCATCTCCCTGACTTGAACATGGTCCTGCACATCTAGCAGGACTAGAGGCCTCTCTGGGAAACACTTACTGGGGTTAGGGTGGGCAGGGTGGGCAGCAGAGTGTATGCCTGTGGCATCCAAGGGTCCCAGTTGTGTCACATGGCCTGGGCAAAGTGACATTGGCCGGTGATGCTCCTGAGGTTGGGCATGGGATAGCCTTGCTGGGTGCCTGCTGGAGGACAGCATGTGGGTGAGGATGCTCCCAGAGGGACTCAACCTGTCACTCGGAGGGCACAGCCATGGCCTGGTGCTATGAGCAATGCTGTCACTGCACAGAGGAGCCTCTACCCCTGTCTGGACATGCAGCCCTGATGTCCCCATGGGAGCTCTGCCATCCCTCCCTGAGCAGGACCCTGTGCATCCAACAGGCACTCTGTGACAATGTGTGCCCAGAGGCCTCCTGATATGGGGCACTGGTGCCACTGGGTTTGGGCTGGGAGCAGCTCTGGGGCTCCTGTCCTGCCTCTGCCCAACAACAGCATCCCTTCTATCCCTGTCCTTCTGTACCTCCTGGTGCCCACCAGCGCTGTGAACTGCCTCAGGTCATGATTTCTCCCCTCTGCCACCTCTGAGGTGCCTATTGCTGCCCGGGGCTGTGAGTGAGGAACAAGGGAAACAGGCTGCTCCCAGGGCAAAGCCTGCAGAGGATGCAGGTGCTGCTGGGACTTCTGCTTTTGCAAGGTTCACACGCCACGGTTCTCCAGCCCTAAACCCTAGAGCACCGGGAAGCTCCTGCTCCAACCCCTTCCAAGTATTTAATCTTTCCCACACAGAGCCCTGCCAGCTCTGCTGCCGCCTCCTGCCCCACGCTTTCAGACCTTGGAGCTCTTCCCATTTTTGCTGGTGGGAGGAGGGCAGGCAGTGGGGAACATCACCCCTCTGCACGGCAGGGCACACCCACGCTGTCCGGGCTGGGGGACAGCCGGGAGTGGCAGGAGTGACTCCGTCACCGTGACTTGGGTGATGCTCTTTGCTCGCCCCTCGCTCGCTGCTGAAGCCGTGGCAGCTGAGCCCGGGATGCCTGTGGGTGCGAGCCAGGCGCCTGCAGAGCTGGGAAGCGCAGCGCTGCGGTGACTCGAACACGCCCAAAGCCGGCAGAGCCGGGCAGACCTGCTCCGCACCCCCGGGGTGCGGGTGCCGCCCTGGGGCTGAGCAGGCTCAGGGCTCCTCTTCCCCTGGCCAGGCAAGAGGCGCTCAATAGAGAGGGCTGAGAGCAGCCCAGACAGTGCCTGCCCCACATCTGCTGCAAGTAGTGTTGGCAGCACCTGGACGGCCCCAAAATCACCCTCCCCATCGCCAGCAGCCCGTGGAACCCTGGGGGGCTCTGCTCCCACCCTGCGACGCAGTGCCAGCATAGGCTGGTAGCAAAGGTGCCCGGTGTTGCCAGGACGCCACACTCATGGAGCCAAGAAGTAGCTCCCGGTGCCCACTCATGCCTCGCCGTTCTAGGGAGCCCGGGCACGAGATCACCCGGTGCAGGCACAGCCATGGAAGTGCCAGGCTCTGCTCCTTGGCACAGCCAAACTCAGGGGCTGCCCATCCCCTGCCACCCTCCCAGGGCTGTGGCATCAGGTTTGCCCGCGCTGTGCCAGGGCACAGGATGGTCCACGCTCCTTTCCTTGCCGCACACATCCCGGCTCCAATCACGCATCTGAGAAGAGGGAGGGGGACAAGGAATGTGACAGATACCTCAGCTGGTGGGTGTCCCCGGTGTGGTCCACAGCCCGTCCCTGCACACCTGGCGCATGCGGTGTCAACTTGGCACGCTCGCACTTGCTGTTTGCTCTCCCTGACGCTCAAGTCTGAGCTGGTCGGGTGGGAAGGCCCGCCTGGGCTCGCCCAGATCTCAGCTGCAGGATGCTGGGGAGGAGGGATAAGCTGGATAGGGATGTCTCCTGTGGCCCCCCGAGAGCAGAGCTCAGCCTGCCCCGCTGCAGGGTGGGCACGGCTCACACCGCCCAGTTTGCCCCACATGCTGCAGGTTCAGCCCGGTGCTGGGTACCCTTGGACGAGGTGAGCATCCCCTTGTGCTGCTGCTGCAAAGAGGGACAGGGAGAGCCCTAGGTCTGTGTTGGAGCCAGGCCAGGCATCCAGCCCAGGTAATCAGCCCTAAAGGTGTCTGCGGGCTGTGATTGCTTAAGGCTTTGCTGCCCTGAGTGCCATCAGACCAGGCACCATTCCAAAGTGAAGGCATCCTGGCCCCCTCAGTCCCACACCAAGGGGGGTCGAGAGGAACAGGTGTGTTGGCTCAGGAGAATCCCAAGAACTTGTCTAGGAGGGCACTTATGCTCACCCTGGAGAATGGATAGCAGCTGGTCCCACCAGGGAGGGTCACACATGGTTCAGCCACCAGCCAAGGGGTTCAGCCTTCTGCAAATGGACACCCATCCTTGCCAGTGTCCCCCCTGCCTCAGCTGGGCTAAAGCTCTCTGCAGACAGCAGGGAGAGGGACAGCAAAAGCCCTGGACACTGCTGCCATGCTCGGCAGTGATGTAAAAACCCAGCCTCCAAATTTGGAAAGCGGCTCAGTTTCCAAATACTTCCATGTCCTAAAAATCCCACCTCAAAACGAAACTGGCCCCAGCCTCTGGTTCAAAGTTTCCTGTATAAAAACAAACCTGCAGACAGCCGCATTTGCACACAAAAGGTTTTGTTTTCAGGAGGAAGGTCCCTTTCTTGGAGGAGTAAACACAAAACCTGCCCATCCTCCATGTCACTGGGTGGGAGGGAGATCTGTTTGGCCAGTCAGGTCGCGGGCAGGGCATTGTCCTGTCTTGCTGTCTGGCTGCTTTCCCTCTCTCACGTCTCCTGTGAGCGGACTGCTGCCCGCACCAGTGCCAACACCAATGCCACTGCCACCACCGACACCACCACTGTGCCCAGCTGCAAGCCCCGGACTGAGGCTTACGCAGTCTGTCCACACTTGTCCCCGTAGCTGTGACACCTTTGAGGGTGCCAGGGCATGGGGACGGGTCTCTGCACCATGGCAGTCCTGAGGAGTTGGGATGTGGCACCCAGGGCTGCTTCTGTCCCCACAGCATGGCTGCAGCTTGGCAGTCCCTGCTTATGCAGCTCCTCAGCTTCTCCCTGGCATCTTCAGCAGCTCCCGGAGCCAAACACAACACGATCCTGTCTCGTCCGCTGTCAGCAGAGCCGACTGCTTTCTGCATCCAGCCCCCACAAAAGCAGCTCTGCTTCTTCACATGAGCAGCTGGGGGACCCCCTCTGGCCCCTACTCCCCCAACCCACCTGCAGGGATCCCCAATGTCACCCTCCCCAGGCAGAGGCACGTTTGGGGCTGGCACAGCCTGGCTGCTCCCCACGACACTGCTGTAGCCATCCAGCTGTAGTTGCTTCTTGGGACACGTCTTGGCCACAGGCATGGGTCCCACAGCTGCTGATTGCCAAAGGCTTTGCTGGCACAAGCTTGGCCTCACCAGGTGGGCGCTGCAGTTCTGGAGCAGGGGTGAGGCTGTTGCAGAGGGATGCAGGATCAGACCCCTCCACTGCTGCCTGCTGACAGTTTTGTCTGTCCCTCCAGCCAAGGCCTCTGCTGCTTGACTTGGGATGGTGGGACCATTTGCTGGATCTTGTAGAGTGACACAGAGATCAGCTTTGTCTGTCCAGGGGTCCCCAGTGAAGTGCCCACTGAGTTGAACATCCTAGCTTGAGGGTTTGGGGGCATGGAGAGTCTGTGGGGCTTGGAGACCTTCACAGGTGCCAGATCTGGAGAGCTAGTCCCTACCCAAAGCACTGGCATAAACTATTTTCACTTCTGAGCTGGAACACACCTCCCTTGCCTCAGTTTACCATCCATACACTGGGAAACGGAGGTGCTCTGCTGCTGGAGGGGAGGGAGGGAGAGCAGGCTGGTAATGGGAGTATCAAGCTCTTCTGAGCCTTCTCATCCCCTCCTGGGCTTTCAGTAGCAGTGCATTTGCATCTGGGCTACAAAGCCACGCTGTCCTGCATCTCCTGTGGGCAGAGCAGCAGGATTGGGCTGACGGTGGGGCCCAGAGGGACGGCCTCAAGGCTCTGTGGGATCAGCCTGGCTGCTGCTTGGCTTGAGCCGCTTGGCTGGGACAGCCTAAAACAACAAACATCACAGAATAAGGGGAATGTTTCACTGCTTTTTTTGGTCGAGTGGTTTCCTGTTTTCTAAGGAGCTCTTCCAGCACCTCTGGGGCAGAGGACTTGCCTGCACAGAGCCTGGTCCCAGAGCAGACCCTCACCCAGGAGACACGTTCCTGCTGCTTGACATGTGGCAGAAGAGGTCAGAAAAGATCAGCTCCAGGATCAGCTGTGACCTTTGCCGGAGACCTGAAGCAGGAGACAGTGCTGTTCCTTCCCCTCTGGGCTGAAAGCATCCCTGAACGTGTGCTTGCACCCAGGCCAAGGATACCACTTGCATACACAGCCTGGCTGGTGATTCTTAACAGACACCCTCCCATGGCCTGACAAACTCCTCACAGGCATGGCCAGTGGCTCCACAGGCTGCCCTGCCTGGGAAAAGGGCATTGCTGGGCTCAGTGCGCTCCAGCTGGTGCTGTGGCAGGCAGGAATGGCCTGGCATTGCAGATCTGTGGGATGCTGCTGAAGGCAGGGACAAGGGCAGAGTGCCCTGTGGCACGTCCCTCCTGTATCTCCTAATGGTGCAGAGTGAGTGTTTCCATCATTGCCATCCCTGCTCTGTCAGCCCAGGCCCTGCACCCCAACTGTGTGAGCAATTTCAGAGTTGTTCCAGCCTGGAGTCCATCCCTGCTCCCCTGGAGCCTGTCTGCAGTGGTGCACACCTGCCTGGTGGTTCCCACAAGCTCCAGCCACCACTCCTCTGCTCCAGCCCAGAGCCCCCTGCCCAGCTCTTCCCTCCTCTTCTCTGCCCATCACTGACCTCCCCTCTGTCCTGGAGGGTACCAGGGCTCATGGGACCATCCCACCAAGTCTCCAGGGAAGCACACAGACATTTTCTCCATTGACAATCACCACCTTTGCCCTCCTTTGCTGTATGTTGTTAAAAGAGACAATTGGCACAGTCTGTGGTGAGAGCCTGTGTCAGCTCCTGGAGCCTGTCTGATCGCTGGGGAAGAGGCAGCAGAGAGGACACTGACACACAGGGTGGCAGTCACTGCTCGAATCTCTCCTGGCTCCTCGTGGCAGACAGGATCCATCTGGACCTCCTCAGGCTCCATCCTGGATCCTTACAGGCTCAACCGTCCCTGACCATGACAGAAACATAAACCAGCCCTTTGCAGGGATGGAGCAAAAGGCAGATACAGGGGGGTCCTGTCAGGGCTCCAGAGCCAGTCAGCTCTGCAGGATACGGCCCCACACATGACATCTCCTGCCCAGCTGGTGTGGGCAGAGGGTCCTGCCTGGCATCTGTTGCAGGCCACCTCACCAGGGCTCTGTGGGGCCTCTGGCTGGACTCCAGCTGCCAAAAGTGGAGCAAGCTCAAAGTGTGCCGAGGTATCCCCCTAGTGCTTCTGGGGAGAGGCTCAGGAGATCCACAGCAATGGGACAGTCATGATGTCAAGCTGGCTGGTGGTGTGCAGGGCAGGGGTGGCTTGTCCCACCTGAAAGCAGAGCTCACTGGCTTTGCACCCGTCTCTGCAGCCCTGTGAGTGTTCAGCTGGTGCTTCCTCATCATCTTCCTTGCTCACCAGCAGCACAGATCCCTTCTACCCTGTCCTGGTATCACAGACCTGGGCCCCAGCAACACAGGCAGGTGGTGGCCCTATCCTGCGTTACAGAGGCACCCACCCTGTCCCAAAATGCCTCCCAAAACCAGAAGTGAGGCATGGGGAGGGAAGGACCGTGGACCAGCAGCTGCAGCACTGCACAGTGACCTGCCCACCGGGTATTGATCTGCTGCTGTCCCCCTGTGCTGGCAGACCCAATGCCTTACTCAGGGTCACTACAAAGAGCACCCTGGTGCCAGCCCTGTGGCTTGACCCTGTGTCCCTGCTGGCAAGGAGCAGGGCAGGGTGCTCGGCAGCCTTGGGTGATGGAGACAGCTGGTGTCTGGCAAGGCATGGCTTTCACAGGAAAGAAGCCCAACACCTGTGCTGCATCCCAGGCTCTGGTGACACCAGTTGCTGCCTCGATTTATCCTCCAGTGCCAAAAGCTCCATGGCTCCATCCTTCAACTTGCTGGCAGAAAAGGCGTCCCCGGCCACAGAGCAACTAGGGACTTCCCTCAGCCCCAACAGCAGAAGAAAAGAAACTAAAAAGCTCACAGTTGGTTTTCCTCCAGATCTGGGGCATCTGTGGCTCTGAGCACCATGGCTTTCCCACTGTGAGCTGACAAGAATATTTCTGATGCCTGGAAATGGGATAAAACAGACTCTGTGCCCTGTAAGCTCCCGTGGCTTAGACCTATGTCCACATGAGGGACTCAGAGGCATTGCACAGCATCTCCCAGCAGGAGCAATGCACAGCACTACGTGACAGCTTCCTGAAGTTCTGAGGCCAGAAAGCACAACCCAGAACAGCTTTCAGGAGAGGGCAGGCCCACGTTCTTTCATGGCCTGAGCTGGAGGAGCAGCTCTGGGCAGATCTGCATTCTGCCTCTGCATTGCTGCCCTCTGGCTGCCTCTGCTTACACATGGCCAGTCCTCCAGCTGAGGAGGTGGGACCTGCTGCCGTGACTGCCAGGGGCTCTGCCACTCACTATGCAAGAATCATCACAGAATTGTTAAGGTTGGAAAAGCCCTCTAAGATCAACAGGTCCAACAATTAACCCAGCACTGTCATATTCACCACTAACCCATGCCCCCAGGTGCCACATTCACACACCTTTTGAACACCTCCAGGGATGGTGACTCCACCCGGGGCAGCCTGTGCCAGTGCCTAATCACCCTTTAAGGGGGGATATTTTTCCTGAAATAGAAGCTGCTGGTATATCCTCCCTGGCCCTTTGGCCCCAGGCAGCTGCATCCACAGATCCATCCCATGCTGGGGCCAGAGGGTACAGGCAGTCCTTAGTGCACAGTCTGTCCTTAGCCAGGTTAAGAACCTTAACCCCTGTGCAGTGACCAATTTGGCATTGGTTGGACTCAGCACACCTATTTCTGCATGAGATGTTGGCTGATGGCTATTTCAACAATCGCTAGTTTATTATGTTCCTTCTAGATGTTATCAGGGGCTAGAAGAGGATCTGTGCCTTCATCATAAACACCCACTGGTGATCCCAGACTAGATCAGCCTGAGGAAAGCCAGCACCGTTTCCCCAAGCCCAGTGGCGCATGGGCACAGGCTCCCTTGACGCAAAAATGGAAGTGAGTGCTTTCTAACCACTTCCTTTCTTTCTGGGTGTCTCTCTCTCCCTCCTGCCCCTCCTGCCCAGCTCATTTCCTGTTTTTGGTAATGGCCCCTGCACCCGGTGAGAGGTAACAGGGCTCAGTGTCCCCCCGAGGGAGCACCCTGAGCTGGGGACAGCAGGGTCGTGCAGGGCAAACCCAGCCAGGCTTGGCTGGGCTGGGCAATAGGCTCAGCCCTCGTGCTGGCTGCCAAGGTCCCCACTGCTACAGGGTGCCAAGAGACCCGGGATAGGAATAACATGATGGGGCTTCAGGATTTTCAGGCCTTTTTGTGCCTTTTTTATTGAGAGCTGCTTTGCCCCGTGTGCCCCCGGGAGGAGCTGGGAGGGTTTTCCTGCTCTTGGGAGACTTCTCCCTGCCCACACAGCTCACAGGGTTTTGCAGGCAGGTGCTGTGGTCTGGAACCTCCCAAGAGGAGATGTGTGTGTGTCTCCTGGCCTGGGGCAGCTGTTGTTGCTGCCACCCCACAGGTGTCCCAAGCAAGGCGACAGCTCACTCCCCAGGGGAAACTGAGGCACACAACCTTTTCCAGGCAGCCTTTTCAAAAGCACAGCTCTTTTAGAGGCAGCCAAGGAGGCACAGAACAAGCCCGAGTGGCAGGTGGATGAGCCAGGTGCTGCCACACGTGCTGGGGCTGTGTCTCCAGCAGTGTGTCCTGGGTGACCAAGTGGCTCAGTGGCTCTTGCTGTGCCTCTGTGGCTTCTCCACTGGTGTTTGTTGGCTAGAGAGGTCAAAGTCTCAACACCTTGGAGGTTTAGTCCCCTCTACTGGCTTAGGTCCCCTCTACCCTCACCCCTTAGGGACATGGTTTAGTGGTGAACATGGCAGTGCTCACTTAACAGCTGGATTTGATGATGTTACAGGGATTTTTCAACCTTATTATTTCTGTGATTTTATGGTTCTATATGCTTAAGAACAATCCCCCATGCAATTACTCTATTGTAAAATGAATGGGGAGAGCTTGTTCCCACATGAGGAGAGGAATAAACAAAGCCGATATAAAGCACTTTTTCTCTGGGACACCTATCCCAGTGGGAGCTGTTCCTGTGCCAAGGCACCCTCTTTAGTCCACAACAGCACCAGCTTTGCATCACTGTTAGCCCACCCCAGTGGGGTGGTGGTTCACCTGTTCTGCCTTTCTGCTGGTAAATTTGCAGGAAAGCTCAGCTTGTTTGCAGGGGATATGGGAGAATGTCTAAGTCCAGAAATCAAGTGGTTCTACTCATCAGTCACAGAATCAGAGAATATGCTGAGTTGGAAGAGATCCATCAGGATCATCGAGTTCAACTCCTGGCCCTATGCAAGACACCCCAAGAATCTCACCATGTGCCTGAGAGCATTGTCCAAATGCTTATTGAACTCAGACAGCCTGGGGCTGTGACCACTTCCTTGGGGGAGCCTGTTCCATTGCTCAACCACCCTCTGGGTGAAAAACTTCCTTTTCTAACCTAAACCTCCCCTGACTCAGCTCCAGCTGTTCCCTTGAGTCCTGTCACTGGTCATGAGAGTGAAGAGATTGGTACCTGCCCCTCTGCTTCCACTCATGAGGATGCTGAAGATTGCACTGAGATCTCCCCTCCGTCTCCTCTTCTCTAGGCTGAACAAACCAAGTGACTGAAAGAAGACAAAAAAAACTGAGCAGTTGAGCAAGAAATCCAGGTGCTAAACCCTCCTCCTGATTCTCCTTGAGGAAAGGACAGAAGCGCAGGGGCTGGCAGGATCAGCGGCGACGCCTTGGCAAGACGAACCAGCAATTGCTTAATTGCTCCCAGCCCGAGCCAGGAGCAGGAGCAAACTCTGCACAGGCTGTCATCAGCCACGGGGAGAAAGGTCACACCTCCGCTGCCTCTCGCTCCGTGCCCAGGAGCGGCTCCATCCCGGTGGGATGCTCGAGGGTCCGGGCTCGCATGCGGCGCTGCGCTGCGGGCTCTGACAGAGCGGAGGACGCTTGTGCCGGGGCTGTCCTTGGGAATGCGCTCCCGTGGAGGACTCCGGAATAGAGAGACGCTGTTCTCCGGAAAAGCAATCTGCGGAGGTGCTCCCTGGCTGTCCCCGGGCGGGCGGTCGCGCAGCGCGGAGCGCCCGGCAAGGTGCGGCACCCGGGCTGTTCGCACACCTCCGCGGCCGGCTCTGCGGGATGCTCCGGAGCACCGCACCGGGTCGGAGCACCGTCCTCACGCCTGCAGGGAGCTGATCGGCCGGTTCGCACTGAGCCTGCTCGGCCCCGAGGCGGCTGCTTCACCTTCAAGGCTGTGAGCGATGTTAAGGCAGTGGAGGAGATGGGCTAATTTCCCAAAGCCTGCAGGACGTCCTGAATCCCAGCCGTGACAGCGGAAGCAGGACCAGCCTTTCCTGAGTGCCGGGACCCAAAGGTGATGGGGGCCTGCTGGGGCAAGGCCATGGTGTGGCAGGCAGTCCCAGGGATTGAGACTGTGGGGTGCCTGCCTGGGCTGAGGTGACTTTGGGGCTACATTGATGTTTGGAGAGGGTGAGGAGAGGTGCTGGGGTGTGTGGGTCTGGGCAGGGAGGCTGGGCGAGGATGCCCATGCTCAGGAGGTTGGGAGGCAGAAATGGGCATAAGGACTGGCTGGGCTTTAGTGGGAAGAACAGCTCCCGGACTGGAGCTGGAAGGTGCTCTTTGCACAAGAGAAACTAGCTCTAAGATCTTGGCCAGAGATGCAAGATGATCCCATGGAAATGGAGTTGTAAAATGCAAGTGAACAATCAGCAAGTAGGAGTCAGGGCTAAATCCAGATCTTCCTCCCCAGAGCACCAACTCTGTAGGGTCCCCATATGCTGCTGAAAGTAAACCCACAGTCATATTTCAAGGCCCCTGAGGCTCTGCCACACACCTCGCCAGTCCCTACATCCCAATAGATAATCTTAATGCACAGGTGTCCACAGACAGAGGACACAGGGGATCCCATGACTGGTACATCCCTGGTTGGGCCAGGGTGAATGGCTGGTAACTCCTAGGACCCTTCCTCCCAAGTCTGCCTCTCCACCACCAACCCTCCACTGCTCCAGCATCACTCTGGGCATCATCATAACCCCTGACACCCCGCTGCCACCAAGGTCAGAGCAGAGAGGAGAGCTGGGGAACAAGGGATGTTCCTGTTCTGGGTCTTGACCCCTCCTTCCCCACAAGACAAGGAAGGCAGGAAGGTGAGGGGCACAGCTGTGACCCTGTGGGGCTCTCCCCACTGGAGCCATTTCCTTCAGTGTTGCTTCCCCTCATCCCCTTCTGGGCTTTGCCCTCTGGGGACTGTCAGGTTCCTCTTTGCCTGTGGCAGATTGCAATGGAGGTGGCTGCCCTGGTGTCCTGGTTCTGTCCTTACAGCAAGCTGTCCTTGATTTGGGATCTGTCCACAGACTGGACACCCTCTCCCCCTCAAAGCCAGGTCCTTCCTTGCCCTAGCAGTCCCTGCTTGTAGGATCCAGCAGCTCCCACTCTACACCCCGGGCCAGCCTGATGCAGTTGGTGCAGAACTGGTGATGTGACAGGGGACGAGCATGGCTGCACATGAAAGGCACAGTCCCTTGCCTTGCACCACTGGCCAGAGACGCTCCTGGCTCTCTGCTGCCTGCTGAACTCCTCTGCAGCCCCTGCTGGTCCCTCCAGAGGAGCCAGCTGACAGCATCCTGTTCCAGGCTGGTGCTCAGAGGTGGTCAGGAAGGATGTGCCCAGGAGTGATGTGTTTGTGTGTGTGGGCACATCTGGGACTTCACTGCGCGGGTGGACACAGATGAGTGACCAAGGACATGTTCTCTGCACGTGTGGATGTGCATCTGCCATGTGCCCTGGTGGGTGGCCAGGCAGGGGTTGCCAGTGCCATTCCCAGGAGTGCAGCAGACCTGTGGGCGAGCACAACAAGATGCAGAGGGCAGGTTGCTGCACTGAAAGCTGAAAAGTGCCCTGGGACAAGCAGTGTGTTCTGGGCCCATCTTCTTCTGGTCTCCCTCACACCCAGTCTATCTCCACCAGCTCATGCCTCGTTTCCCACCAGCACCTTAACTTCTGTGCTGTGGATCTCCACAGGTGTATGTCCCCTCCCGTGCTCTCCCTCCCCTCAAACGCACCTCCTCAGTCTGCTGGTGCTTCAGCAGAGGGGAGGAAGAGAAGCCACGCTGGTGGGTAGGAGCACTCTGGGTTCCACCAGAAGCATATAGGGGCCAGGAGGTCTCAGAAGTGCAGACTGATACTTCAGCAGAGAACCCTCTTTCCTCTCATCCCTACTGAGGGCAAGTTTATTGCAGCCACCTCGTTATGTACTACAATGCTGGTTGTCTTGGGAACTCCTGAGTTCTGTCAGGGTGGGAGGGAAGAGCAGACACATTCTTTCTTCCCACATAGGGCAGAGAGCAATCCTCAGTCTATCCTCAGGCCATCCTGGGATCTGCTGTGAAGACACAGATACTGGTGGTCCTTGTCTTCAGGATAAGGCTGCTCTGCTGCTGGCCAAGCCCAGCACTTTGCTCCAGAGCTTGGGTCCCATGATCTGCCAACTCTTGATTAGAAGGTGGCACTGCCAGGGTAGCCCAGGGAAGACGCTGTCCTGGCACCTTAGCCACAAACACAGAGATGTGCACAGACATGCACATCTCCAGCTCAGTGACCAGCAGTGCTGGCACTGCACATCCCAGGGACAGGACAATCACTGCAAGAAGCTCGGCTGGAGGTGGCCTGGAGGTGGCCCGGGCTGGGGGCTCCCTGGGGCAGTGTGGAGGAGCCTGCAGAGCACACGAAGGGAAAGGTGCTTGGGATGTGGCATCCATGAGGGCTGGTGGGGTACAGTGGGAGCCGCTGCAGAGCAGCAGGGTGGGGGCTGAGGAGGAAGGAAGCTGCAGTGTCTGCGCAGAGCCTGGGCAAGAGCAAACAGGAAGAGCGATGGGGATGAGGCAGGAAGGATGTGCAGTGCCCCAAGGGCAGACCTGTCCTACCTGAGCCAGATTCTCCAGGGATCTGCCTCCCCAAATACACCCCCTGCCCTGCTGGGGAGGGGGAGCCCACATGCCTTCCATGGAGGTGCCCAGGGATGGTCGTGGGTGCAGAGGGGTGCTGGGTCCCCACGTGGACGTGGGCTGAGGGATGGTGGGGTGGCACGAGAAGCACACTGCACATGGCCAAGCACTGAGGGTAGGAGGCACTGAGTGAGCCCTGGCTCATCCCACAATGGGATAGGGAACGTCTGGGACACAGCCTGGGCAAGGGAATACGGGCAGGACAGCAGGGATGGGAGGACTCATCCTGGCTTCCTGCAGGAGACGTGGGGTCTGGTGCCCCCAGAACAGCACCACTGCACCACGTGAAGCATCCCACCTCAATCCTCTGCCAGTGGCCTCCTCTGGCCAGGTCTTGCCAATCACTCCATGCTCCATGGGTGGCACCAGTGCTCTTGTCACAGAGGGCTTTGAGCACACCCCACCAGCCCCACCAGAGATGCCCGTGGAGGCGCCCCAGGGTTTTGGGGGAGGCCAGGCTGCACCCAGAGGCGCCGGATTCAGGACGGCGTTGGATGTGGGGAGCAGGGCTGGGTCTGCAGGCGGCCCAGCAGAGCAGAGCTGCAGAGATGTGGCCGGTATGTGTGTGGGCGGCAGGCAGGGTGGGGGAGAAGGAGGGAGAGGAAGCAGCAGAGGCAGCAGCTCCTTTGATAAGCAGCTTCCTGAACACTTTCAAACCGTGGTGTCAGAGCGAGACGCGCGGTGCCCGTGGGCCTGTGCCGGGACCGAGGACCCCGCACCGAGGGGCAGCAGGTAGGCAGCCCCCCAGCCCACCCATGCCGCCCGCTGGAGAGGAGATCCCTGCTGGGCAGCACCAGGCCCTGGTGCCCAGGGGTGGCTGGCATGTCCTCGCAGCCAGGCAGCCCCACGCAGGGCTGGGATGCTGGACAGGGCGATGGGAACGTGCTCCTTGCAGGTGCTGGCAGCTGGGACTCTTCCCAGGGCGTCTCTCTGCTAGCCAGGGGCTCGGCCAGGGCATCTCCCAGGTGTTTCCTGGCTGGAATGCAAGGGACAGCTGCTGAGATGGGAGCCTGGGCTGTCTCTGGCCAGGATCTCTCCTGGTGCTGCAGCTCCTGCTGAACAGGCACTCATGCCCTGCCTGGCTGGGGAGCACCAGGACACCCTGCATGGGGCACAAGGCATGGTGCATGGGACTGGTGTGTGTGGCAGGGGTGGCATTGCCACCCCCAGAAAGGCCACTGGGCAGCCAGGGGCCATGGGGATCAGCTCCTGCCCCTAGCTGTGTTCCCAGCCACCATGTGGACTCAGCTCTCCTCAAAACCCCCCTGAGCAGATGGGCTGACTGGGATCCCACTCTTTGCCCACCAAGAGCTCTGATTCTGCATCATTCCCTGTCTCCATGGGTCCGTCCCCTCCTCGTGGAGGGAGCTGGGGACAAGAAGGAGCCCTAGGATCCCAGTGTGCTGCCTGCACTGAGGAGCTCTGCCCAGAGGTGAACAAGTATCACCTACATCTCCCCAACCCTGCATCACCAGGGCTGGTGATGGAGCAGCCCTGGCACCTCCCCAAGCTGGGCTGCCCCATCACCTCTTGCTCAACCACCCAGATAAAGCAGTTTCCTCTTGACAGTTGCTGAGACCTGCAGGATGGAGAAGACTGTCCCAGGGTCATCCCTGCCTCTCCAGGGTCAAGAGGCTGTTGAGGGAGCCTGATCTGTGTCTCCCTGCAGCAGGAGCTGGCTGGGTTCCCTGTACAGACCTCCCTGGGTCATCTGCTCATGTGTTCCAGTTTTCCGTCTTCCCCACCATGTCCCCAGGCCAAAGCAGGCACGGCAGGGCAGGGCTGGAAACACAGGGCAGTGTGTGCTTCCCATGGAGGTGGAGAGCATGTGGGGCTCCCCAAAACCACACCATGCCCCGCCAACACATGGAGTGGTTGTCCTCCCCCCGGGGGAAGCAGAAGGTCCTTGGTGCCATGCCCAGGGTCACCAGTGGTGTCTGTGTGGGCTGCAGTGCTGCAGACATCCCAGGGAGTGAACGTGCTGGGAGCTCTCCCTCTGCTGTCCACCTGCATACAGGAGCTGGGGGTCCTGGTTCCAGGGCAACTGAGAACTTAAATTCCATCCCTTGCTTGCAGACCATCTGTTGGGGTGCCCACCCAGCCTCATTGTATCTCTCAGATCTGCCTTTTCTTTTCCAGCCTCTTCTCCTCTCATGGCTCTGTGATTCCCCAGAAGTTGAGGGCCCACCGTGACCCACCCTGTGCTTCAGGACGAGGGCTCTGTGGCTGCTGCAGCATGGTCCAAGCCTGCGTGGTGTGCTCCAGAGTTCATAAGGGCAGCCTGGCAGCCCGGGCAGCTGAGGCAGACATGGACAAGCCGGACAAACCCAGTCCCTCTGCCAAGAAGCACGTTCGTCTCCAGGAGAGGTGAGTGTGGATTGGTCCTGGTGGGGATACCCACAGCATTGCTCATGCCCAGGGCTCCCCTACACTTCCTTCCTCAAAGCCCTCCACCTGCCAGCATGTGCAGGTGCCAGGTCTGAACATGGAGCCAGCCCTGACCCCTCGCCCAGCCCAGGGTAAATCTCAACACAATCCTTCAGGGACTTCCCAGCAGAAAGGCAAAATGACCAGCTAGTTCCTTGTTCCTCAATCCTCCCATCTCCTGGGGTCTCCACCTGGCTTTTGCTCGGTGTGGGGTGGCTTTAACTGATGATGTGATAGGATGGGCTGTCTTTCTGTCGCTGGGCGGCAGTGGGTCAGCCAGGGACCCCTTTGCCTTGCAGGAGGGGCTCCAACGTATCGCTGGTGCTAGACATGAGTTCTCTGGGGAGTGTAGAGCCCATCCAGCCCGTCTGCACACCACGGGACATCACACTGAAGTTCCTGAGGACATCCAGCCACGTGCTGAGGAGACAGGAGCTCCAACAGCATGCCCAGAGCCTGGCACAGCTCCAGGAGGAGTTTTCGGTGCGACACTTCCCTCTCCCTCCTCACAGAAGGGGTGGCAGGGTCTGGCCATGGTGGGACAGACAGGGGTGGACATCTCTGAGGGAGGCTGTGACCCCAGCTGTGCCCCACTGCCCTGGTGTCAGGGCAGGCAGTGTGGGCAAACAGAGAGGAGGGGTGCCCGAGGTACCACTCACTCCCTGGTGCACACACGTTCCATTGGGGTCCCTGGAAAACCCTCCCATGCCAAGCTCTTTTCCTGAAGTGGTCTCTTAAAAAAGTCCCACATCACCTGGGGTAAGGACAGGGCTCATCCCAGGAGCTGGCATCTCTGGCGATGCCACTGGGCCCCTGGGTGAGCTTTTCCTCATGGCTGTTCCCTCCCCCTGCAGAAAATCCCACCCAATTTCGTGAATCCGGAGGAGCTGGAGATTCCTGGCCGTGCCTTCAAGGACAGATACAAAACCATCCTCCCCAGTACGTGCCACTGCCTCCCTTTGCCTCCCATTTGCCCATGCTTGCTCACAGGAGAGGGATGACTTGGAGCAGCCCTGGCACTGGGGTGGGCACACCTGGGTGCTCTTGGTGTTCCTGCCGTGCTTGTTCCTGCTGCCCACGTTGCAGGAGCTGGGTGTTGCAGGGGGTGTACACTGTGCTGTGGGGTGGCATGTGGGGAGCTACACCCTGGGTGTACTGCCCAGGTGTGCAGTGCCAGACAGCCCAGCCTGGGTTGCACCTGCCACCATGGGGTCTGACATGTCCCAAGGGCATGTCCCTAGGGATGTAAAGGCTGTTATGGAAGGACTTATCTGGGCTTTTGTCAGGTGCTGTGGGAATGTCCTGGGGGTCCATCACTCTGGCATGTGAGTTACCCCATGTGCTCACTGTGGTATGTGTGGGTTTGGGCATGTACCCAGGCTGTGCCTTGCCAGGGCAGTGAGGGTGAAGTGGGGCAAGAATGGGCCTGAGGGAGGGTGCAAGACAGGTCAGAGCGTGGCACGGAGCAGGAGGACTCAGCATCCAGTTCCTGAGGCTGAGACAGGGAGGGTCGAGTCAGTCCCTGGGCTAATACCTGCCACGTCTTTCAGATCCTGAGAGCCGGGTCTGTCTCAGGAGGGCAGGGAACCAGGAGGAAGACAGCTACATAAATGCCAACTATATCACGGTGAGTGTTCTGCCTGCTTGGAGCGTAGCTGGGCTCCCAGGTCCTGCAGCCACGGCTCACAAGGCATCAGCCTGTCCCTACACATCGGGGCGTAGGTGGCACCCCCTGGGTCTCACACGACTGGGCACAAACACATAGGTGTGCACCTAAGCACTCGTGTGCCCACAACATCCCTGTGTGGAGCTGGTATTTCCTGACCCCTTCCTTCCTCTTACCTCTCCGAGGGTGTCACGGTGCAGGAATTTGGGGGCACATCAGCAAATTAGCACCCCAGCTTGCCTGGGTGTGCCTGGGAGACACAGGAGTCTGGGAGGGCTCTGCAGATGTTTTGATCACATCAGCCCCACCTGGAATTGATGCCTTTCCTGCTGATGGTGTTCCTTGAAATGTTTTTGAGTATGAGATTTTAGGTCTTTTCACTTGTCTAGTAGTGCGGGTAAGGCAGTCAACAACAATTATCTTGTAAAGTTAGCCCTGAATTTTAGTGATTAAATTAAATTCCTTCGAGAGATCCACCATACACAGACCTTAAACCTGGCTCAAGGGCAGGCTACAAATGCAGATAAGCAAATGAACTTATACATCATTTGTGAAGAGGATTCATAGGACAGTCCTTAACAAGTTTAAACTGAGATCTTTTTTGACAAAGCTGTACAGCTTTACAGCTCTGCCTGGGGTGTTATGTCCCTACTTTTCCAAAAGTTGGGGTGCTGGGGCTGCCTCCCCCAGCATCTCTGGGACATCCTCAGCTGGGTCCCAAACTCCTTGCTGTGTTGCCAAATGGAATCTCCAGCTGGGAGCTGGAGTAATGGGTTACTGACCCTGGGAGACAGCTTTCCTACACCTCTGCCTGTACCTGCCATCCAGCTCCTGCCTGCTGCCACTGCACGCTGTCCCCGCTGCCGGGGCAGTGGCCACGGGGTGAAGCAGGAATGGGCAGGACTTGGAGATTTTTGATGTTTTTGGTAATTTTATACTGTGGGAGGAAGTGACAGTGGAGGCAGAGAATGCTTGGAGCTGTGAAACAGGGACTCTTGGTTGTCCTTGTGGAAATGCCCACGGTGGGGAGTGCAGCTCCCTGCGTGGGCTCTGCCTCACTGAGGCATCCATCGCGCTGGCTGTCGTCACACTGAGAACCTGGGGATGCTTGTAGGAGTTTGGGTGCACAAGGCCACCTTCATGGACTTGCTCCTGGATGGTGGGACCAGCAGGATGGGGAGGGTGCCTGATATTTCCTCGTCAGGTCTATAAAAGCATTTCAAGGACATGTTTAGTAGGAAAGAGCATGTGTGGCTCAGGCTTTCACCTGTAGAGGCAGAAAAGCACTGTAAGGGCTGGAGTGGTCTGGAGACAGGACCTCCCATCCCCTCAGGGTCCCCCCAGCTTCCCTGATGGACCGTGTGCTTGGCAGGGCTACGCAGGGCGGCCCCGGGAGTACATTGCCACCCAGGGCCCCATGCTGCACACTGTGACTGACTTCTGGGAGATGGTGTGGCAGGAGGAGGCACCTCTGATCGTCATGATCACCGAGCTCCAGGAGCGCAAGGAGGTAACACCATCGCTCCCCAAGCCCAGGCACAGCCCCCGACCAGGGCCACAGGGTGGGGTGGGGTAGTGACAACAGCGAAGGGTTGGGTGACACCAAACGTGGGGTCTGTGTACTTTGCTTGCTGGGCTTTGGTCTCTGAGGGTTCCCTGATGCATCAGGTGGAGGAGGAGAGTCTCAGGGCTCCAAGCCTTCGTTCCATCCAGCAAAGTTTCTCCTCCCTGCATGGCCATGTGTTCTGGGCACATTTTGCCAGCTGGAAATTAAGCTAAAGGGATTAGAGCGACCCCTGGGGAGGGGGCAGAAGCAGCAGGCAGCAGTGCCCCTCTGCTCCCCCCAGCTCCCCCCTGGGCTGGGAGCTCTCAGCCAGGAGATTCAGCTGGGATGGGAGCCTGGCAGCGCTGTGCCTTTGCTGAGAACCCTGGCTCCCCATCCAAGCAGCACCTGCTTGGGGGAACTGACAACTGAAAACTCACTCTTTCCTGGCCATGTCTTTGCTCCCTGATCTCCTGACTGACAGGCTCCTTGTGCCCTGGATCCTGCCAGACCTGAGAGCTCCCAGGGGCTGGGGAGAGCTTTGCAGCCCTGGGGTCTGAAAGCCAGGGCAAGGCATAGCAGAGGGTGCAGGGCAGCAGATGCAGGGAGATGGATCCATCCCTTCCCTGCTCCCCCTCTGAATCACTCCACATCCACTTTCCCCGCTCCCCTATGACCCCCCCCAGGTGATGCCCCTTCCCAAGGGCACTGAGCCAAGCACAGCTCAAACATCCAGAGGGTGCCTTGAGCATCTTGCAACTGCAAACATGATTTGTCCTCCAGAAATGTGTCCACTACTGGCCAGAGAAGGAAGGCACCTACGGCCCCTTCACTATCCGCATGCAGGGGATGAGCGAGGGCCTGGAGTACGTGGTCCGGGATCTCTGCATCCAGGTGAGTTGGGGTCTCATCCTGGGGCTAGAGGGGGAGCACAGGGGGGCCCGGCTGTACCTCTAACACCCCCTGGATCTCCAGTGAGCTGGCAATGCTGTGTGATAGGGAAGAAGGGGGTTCAGGGTTCTCAGGAGCCCCCTGCCAGAGGAGGGGTCTGCAGAGCTCCTGCCTGGGTGGGCTGGGAGGGAGCAGGATGGGGCATGGAGGAGAGTGGGTCAGCTGGGCAGAGAGATGCTACCAGCCCAGTGTTGTTTGCACTGTGTTGTTTGGCTCTGCCACGTGGGCTCCCCCTAGTCACCCTGGGCTGACAGTAGCCTAAATGATCTTGCTTGTTTTGCCTGGACTCTGAGGACAGATTGGGACACTCTGCATCTGTTCCCATCTTCTGGGATGGGACACATCCCATTGTCCCTGGCCCAGGGGTCTGTCCTGGGTGTCTGGCAAAGGCTCAAAAAGGGATTCGGGAGGAGAGTAGCTGACTGGTACATGCTGCTTGGCTTCTGCTTGAGCTGCACTGTGCTTTCATTTGGCCCGTGCTCCCACATCCTGATTTCTCTTTCTTCTGTGCTGACCAAGCTTAAAGGAGAATGCCGTCAGGTCAAACACATCCTCTTCCCTTCCTGGCCGGACCAGCAAACACCCGAGTCAGCCAAGCCCCTGCTGAACCTGGTGTCCAAGGTGGAGGAGACTCTGCAGATCACAGCCAGCCCAGGGCCCATCGTGGTGCACTGCAGGTAAGAGCTTGCAGCTCACCTGAGCCCTGTCTGTGCTTCACTTTGGGGTCAGTCTGTCAGAGGGGAAAACCCTACATGAGAATGCTCATGCTCTGGTCCTGCTGTGGTACAGAAAGCCCAGGGCAGAGCAACCCCACAGCAGAGCTGTCAACCAGCAGCTCCTGTCCTGGAGCAGGATGGTGGCATTAGCATGGCACATGCTACACCTGGGTCCATGGACAGCAGGGCAGGAGCATGAGAGATCTGCAGTCAGGACTCAGCCACCAGCCCGATGGTACAACCACAGCTCTGGTTCTGGAAGACCCTGTTTGAGCAGAAAGGTGGGACAAGATGACCCCATGGGTGGTCCCTTCCAACGTGTGACTGTGATTCCTGCCACGGAGCACGGCCTGTAGTTTGGCTGTGGAGCTGTGTTTCAGGGCAGCCCTCCTGTAGGAGGTGGCCTCTGCCTGTTTTCTCTCCCTGCTAAGTGAATTTGGGGACAGCAGAGCAGTGCACCTGGTTGTCCCTATGGAACACACTCAGCACGCACTGCTGCAGGTTGTTGGGGTCAGAGCCCTCTCCACTGTGCAGGGACGGAGCAGACTGGTTTTGTGCTTCCTGAGCGGCCTCAGCCAGGCTGTGCAACACGGCAAAGACCCCCTTGCTTTTGGTGCCTGGCTAAGAAAGTTGGTCTGGCAGTTGGGAATGGGATCCCAGCACCCCTCCAGGAAGAAATCACAGCAGCAAACCAATCCAGGTGTGCATCCAGTGGATACTGTTGGTGCTCAGCAGAGCTGTGTCTGTCCTGCAGTGCAGGCATCGGCCGCACAGGCTGCTTCATCGCCACCAGGATGGGCTGCCAGCAGCTGAGGGACAAGGGGGAGGTGGATGTCCTGGGAATCGTGTGCCGTCTCCGCATAGACAGGTGGGTGCTCAGAGCAGGCAACTGCTCTGCTGGGTGCCAAGCCTGGGAGGAGGGATGTGGGAGGGATGTGGGGATGGGCATCTCAAGGGGGCATGGAGACTATTTTTGATGGGAACCAAAAGGTTGCTGGAGGATGCAGGTATGTGGATAACAAACAATTCCCATGCTGGGTTGGCTCTGCTGTCAGGGCTATTGTAGCTCTGACCTGAGGGCATGAGGGACAGGAGAAGGGCTCTGGACCTGGCAGCCATCCGCTCCTTCCCTTCCAGCTCAGCCACTAAATCCAGAAACACTCCATCTAGCCACTTTTAAAGAAGTACTGGTAAAAATTAGAGCCAAATCAGTTGCTAATCTCATTTTGAACAGTCCAGCAATGCTTCTGAGCCCCTGTACTCTTTGGGCAGCCTTGGTGCCTGTTTCAGAGGCATCTGGACATGGTTGGTGAAGCAAGAATATTGTGTCCCAGGAGCAGAGAGCTGGGAATGGGGTTCTGGGCTCAGTTAAATGTCAGTGGGCCCTGCCTTTCCCTTGCAGAGGTGGGATGATCCAGACGAGCGAGCAGTACCAGTTCCTGCATCACACACTAGCTCTCTACGCTTCCCAGCTGCCAGAGGCTGGAGGCCCCTAGCACAGGGCTCCCACCAGGCTTCTAGCTCCCCACTCCGACCTCTCCTGCACCAGCCTCGGGGATAGCTCCACCAAAACCTCTCCTGATGCTGCCAGGCCACAGAAAAGCAGCATGAACCTCCCTTGAGATGAGCACAGCCAAGCAAACCCATGGGGACTGTGGCCTTGGACGCTGGGGGCGAGCAAGGTGGTGCACACACAAGAGGGGTGCAGTGGGTGCTCGAGGTGGTCATTGCTGCTGGCTCGAGGCAGATTTCACCCATGGGAAGAAGCTTTGGCTTTTGAGAGGTGCAAGATGCTGAACCAGAAGAGCAAGCTGTGCAGAGGAACTGCAGCTGGGGAGTGCCAGGAGCGTGGTTTGCCTTTTAGCTGCAGAGAAATGTTCACTCTGTTAGATGCAGCGCTGGTAGACTTACCCTGAAATAAATGGAGCCTCTTTACTGGCTGTGCATCATCTGTGGGCAGGGCTGGGCTTGCTCCAAACATGCACCATGAGGCTCTTCTTGCTAAAAACACACCTTGATGGGTTAGTGCAACAGGTGCACAGTCAGCTACCATTGTTCCATGGCTTGCTTTTCTCTCCACCTTCAGCCAACACCTTCCCAACAGCCTTAAAGTAGAATCCTGAAATCACTAAGATTGGAAAAGACTTCCAAGATCGTCAAATCCAACCTTTCATTGAATCCCACCATGCCCACTAAACTGTATCACGAAGTGCCACATTCAGTTGCTTCTTGAACACCTCCAGGGATGGTGGCTCCACCACCACCCTGGGCAGCCTGTGCCAGTGCCTGGCCACCCTTTCAGGGAAGAAATTATCCCTAATATCCGTAATATTTTTCCTAACATCTGAACCTCCCCTCTCCCAAGCAGGGCAGATTCACAAGTGCACCTGCAGTTTGCAAGTGATGTGTTCCCAATTGCCTTTTGTTACATGGGGGTGGGGATTTTGCATTCTTGGTTTTTCTTGCTGAAATCAGAACAAAATAATATTATTAGGTTGTCTTTTTAGCTGATAAATCCAGGGTGGGGAAAGAAGAAAGAAGAAGAGAGTAAAGCATTTTGGCACAAAGCATGGGGATGGAAATATTCTGTGAAGTATTTTAAAGCTATACAAAGCTAGCTTCAGTGGATGGGCACCACATACCCACTTGGGCAGTGAGGATGGGAAGGAGATGGGGTCTGCCAAGTCTGTGCCTGCCTGTGCCACAAGCCCTGACATGACCGAGGGTGATATTCAGGGAAAAAAGGATCAATCCTCCTGATGAAAGAGTCTGAGCTTGCCTGGGCTCAGGGTTGTGAGCATGACCTACCCTCCACCACTCTGTGAGTCCCCAAAAGGACCTTCAGCAGCTGGAGGACAAGGGGGCGCTGAATGTCTGCCCAACTGTCTTCTCCTTGTGCCCCTTGTTCAGGCTCAGTGGAACTCCTGGGAGGAGAAATGATGGAATAAAGAGAAGTTTTCCCCTTAGCTCTGCAGTTCATGCCCTGGGCTGGGTTTAAGCCCCTGAGCTTGGGCAGGAGTTTCAGCACAGACAAGATTGCTCCTGTTCCTCACTCACCCACTTAAAATCCATGTACAGACCCAGTTGTTCTTACTCTTCTCCTGGTGCTCCTGTGCTGTGTGGGAGGTGCAGCCCAGCCAGGCAGAGTGTGCTGGTTCCATGGGCCCTGGGCTGCAGAGCCCTGAGAGCCATGTCCCCACGAGGCCAGGTTCTGCCCAGGGCTCAGGAAATGTCCTTCCTCCACAGAATCACAGAATAGTTTGGGTTGAAAGGCCATCTGGTCCAACGCCCCTGCCATGGATAGGGACATCTTCCACTAGCCCAGGTTGCTCTACGCACTGTCCAGCCTGGCCTTGGACACTTCCAGGGATGGGGCAGCCACAGCTTCTCTGCCCAACCTGTGCCAGGGCCTGCCCACCCTCATTGGAAACAACTTCTTTCTTAAGTGTAAGAAAATATATTAGATATAAAGATAGAAGATAGAAGATCATGTCCTAGCCACGTGACCCTAATTTCAGCCTGGGGTTTCCCATGCTGTTAATCCATTCCCTACCCTTGCAACAACTCCCTGGGATGGGGGAAAAAACCATGTTGGCTGTGTAGCACAAACCATTGTGACACACACCAGCATTGGTGGTGGCAAGAAGACCCCTGATGCTCCACATTCACTGCAGCTGATAGAGAGCTCCAATGCCACTGAACACAGCACTGCTTTGGCCAGGTCCTTGAAAAGGCAGGGCATGTGCCAAAATCCAGTGGTTTGGGTATTCCATAACAGCTCTGCTCTCAGGTGAGTGATGTAACCAAAAGTGAGTCTCCAACACCATCTATGGACTCTGAGTAATCGCTGACCAAGCCATCACCTGGAAAGAAGACATTTCAGGGCAGGCTTTGACATTTCCAGGGCAGCACGGGGGTCCCAGGAGGTCAGGGAGGACCTGTGAGAGCACCTGCAGATGGTGGAACCCCATAGAGGACGAGGCCCACCCAGCAGCACTCACCCAGCACCAGAGGGATGGGTTGACCTGGTGACTGGGAGCACCAGGGACAATGTGGGACAAGGGAGTGACATCTGTTTGTGCTGGTCCTCGGTAGCCCAGGGGTTAAACTCTGAACCAGGCAACATGAGGACAAGCCACCCTTCACCCACGTGGGCAGAGCCCTGGCCATTCAGTTTCTTAAGGAACTTGGTTGAGCAACCACATCAAAACCTCCTGGGAATGTCAAATATGCTCTTGTCTGGAGAGGCCCTGGAGCAGTGCCTGCTCTTGCACAAGACTCTGCCCAGTCCCAGACTCCTGGCATGGGGACCATGGGGTGACACAGTAGGGGACAGCGCTGCAGGGGTGCACCCATGGGGAGCAGATCTGGTGTGTGCCTCTCCACGTGTGCCACCACAGCTCCTCTGCAAGAAACAGAGCTCGGGACCGTGGCTCAAACCAGTGGGGAACACTCAGATGCCCCCCAGCCTGCCTGGGCTGGTGTGACACCCTCTGCTTTGTGGGTGCACCAGCAATCTCCACATGGAGGCTCTCCCCTGGCCACTGCTGGAATAAAGGACCCAGCACGAGGGAATTGCAAATGGCCCTGCGTGTCAGCCCTCGCTTTAGGGCTGGCTCAAGTCCCACCTGCGCGGAACCGAGCCCTGTTGGCCTGGCACAGCCAGGCAGCACCTGCCCCGAGTGCTTAGCACCATTTGGGAAGGCACAGCTGGGACCTGGAGCAGCTCCACATCCCCCCTAACCCAGCAGAGCTGAGCAGGGGGACACAAGGGGGTTTTAAGGCTCCAGGGCACAACCTAAAGCAAAAGGCTGCTGTGGCAGCGGGATAGTCCTGGGGTGTTCAGGGTGTCCCCGGGGTGTCCAAGGGTGTTCCAGAGTGTCCTGGGGTATCCCATGGTGTCCAGGTGTCCCAAGGTATTCTGTGGCGTCCCAGGATAGACCAGGGTGTCCCAGGATATCCACAGTGTCCATGGTGTCTGGGGTGCTGCAGGGTATCCCATGGTGTCCATGGTGTCTGGGGTGCTCCAGGGTATCCCATGGTCTCCATGGTGTCTGGGGTGTCCCAGGATGTCTGTAGTGTCCAGGGTGTCCTGGGATGTCCTGGGTGTCCCAATGTCCCATGGTGTCCGTGTGCCGTAGGATGTCCCAGGCTATCCCAGGTTATCTCAGGCTATCCCATGCTAACCCAGGCTATCCCAGCGTATCCCATTCTACCCCAGGCAATCCAACGCTACCCCATGTTATCCCACACTACCTCATGTTATCCCACACTATCCCAGGCTATCCCAGTGTGTCCCGGGTATCCACGGTGTCTGTCCCACGCTATCCCAGGCTATCCCACGCTATCCCATTCTATCCCACACTCTCCCAGGCTATCCCATTCTATCCCACGCTCTCCCAGGCTCTCCCATTCTATCCCACGCTCTCCCATTCTATCCCATGCTATCCCACTCTATCCCATCCTATCCCATTCTATCCCAGGCTATCCCACGCTCTCCCATTCTATCCCATTCTATCCCAGGCTATCCCACGCTCTCCCATTCTATCCCATTCTAT
>VWZF01000510.1:674988-791453 GCA_013396755.1 Sclerurus mexicanus | reverse complement strand
CTATCACAGCCCAGCCTGGAAGCGTGTTTGGGGAGTGGGGTGCAGGGTGGGGCCGAGTGCCACGTGGAGTGCGAGTTGCGGGCTGGGGGCTGCAGGGGGGAGGCAGTGGGGGTACGGTGTGGGGTGAGGGGTGCAGTGTGGGGTGCAGGCAGTGGGCTACAATGTGGGGGTGCGCAGTGCAGGTCCAGCAGCATCGGGAGGGTCCAGGCAAACCCAGTGTTTGCTCCCCATATACCCCGGAGCCGAGCGTGGCGCTCGGAGCTGCAGCCCGAGCAGGCCCTGGGGAATGGTCCCAGAACCCCCCTGCCCTTCCTGGCTGGTGCTCTGCCAGCAGGCAGCAGCCGGCTCTGGTGCCCGGGGTGGGTGTTGCCACCCAGGATTGTGGGAACCTCAGCCCTGGGGAAGCTCCTGCCCTCGTACCCAGTTGCAGCAGGAGCTTTGTCATCATCCCAGCTGCCGCCGGGACGGGACGTGCAGGTGAGGGGCCTCATGATGACCCTGCTGGGCTCTGTGCCACTGGGTTTCATTGCCCGGGCGCAGGTGCAGGAGGTGTTTGCCATGTGACCTTCCTCGGGCAGCACCGACCAGCAGCAGCATCCTGTGGGTGCCAGTGCTGCTGCAGCAGCACATGCTCCACACCTGAACAGGGCAGGGCCCCTCCAACCCTGGCTTCTCCCCAGGTGTGCTGCCTCATCCACAGGGTCCCTGGATCCAGCAGCATATCAGGAGCTGGATCCCGAAGCCCAGGGTGTGGTTTCACCCATAGGGATGCTCAGTGGAGTCTCCTTTCGTGCTTTTTGGGTTGCTGTCGCTCTCTCTCCGGATGCAATGCTGCGAGGTGGGCGGATCCTGAAGGGTCAGGTTTGGGCTGCTCCCGAGGAGTTTCATGGAGGGAGAAGGATGTGGATCCTTGCTGCCCTGGTTCTCCTACTGTCCCCCTTGTTCCTGCGTGTTGCTCGCTTGATGCTGTGGCTCCAGAGCACAGTGAGTTGTTGCTGCTCGCTCAGGGTGCTTGAAGGTGCTGGGCTGTCAGAGGGTGTTTTCAGCTCCTCTGGAGGCCTTGTTGCACCGGAGCCATGCTCTTTGAGAGGTTTCCCTTGGTGCCGGGTGCTGAGGGACAAAAACACCCTTCCTGAAAACACCTCCTCCTGAGGGGCAGAGGAAAGACACCCTAAAATGCCTTTTCACCCTGGAGATGATGGCACTCGTGCTGTTGAGCTGTTCTGCTGGAAGTCACCACTTGGTGCTCCAGACTGGTGCTGGTTTGGCCCTCATCTTGCCCGGCTCCCTGTTCCCCACGTGCCTCCTCCTCTCCCAGCCACATCTGCAGATGGAGCTCAGCATGGGCTTCATGGGGTTTGCTTCTGTGAGGAAATGCTTTGTACCAGGCAGTTTTACTGTGGGAAAGACCCCACGTGGTGCACCAGAACTCTCTCTGCTTCGCCAGGATTGCTGGCTAAGGGACTTCGAGGAATTGCAGCAGCCCTTGAGGGGGCTGAGGGTGGCACCATGGCCTGCTGGTGTGTCAGGTCTGTGGTGGGATGTTTAACACCCTTGCAGGGCAGTCAGGCTCAGGGTGCTGAGCTTGGCCTCTTGAGATATTTGGGAAGTTCAGGGTTTATGGCAGACGCACACAAAAAGGGGCACCAGCCTTTAAGAAAACATCCTGGAAAGAAGGTGTTGGGGACAGTGGAATAGCAGCGTGACACAGAAAACGCCAACTCGACAGGAACTGCCTGAGAAGGGTTGGAGGCGCCTGGCTTTGGGGTGTTGCAACAGGGTTGTTGGAAGGGGAAATGGCTGTGATTTGTGCTTTGGGCTGTAATTTGACTTTGGGGAGGGGAAGAGCCTAAACTGAGAAGTATGGGATTTTGGCGTTGTTGGAGAGATCTCACAAGAAGTGTCTGCGGGTGCAAGTTGTGCTTTCCATCCCTCAGAGCAATGCTGGGGCTGGAGCTGCTCTAGGGGGGTTGGCACTGTCCTTGTCTTCCAGGATTTTTAGCTGCACCTGAGTGAAAAATGGACTCTGGTTACCTGGAAGGTGTGTGGTTCCCTCCAGCAATCAAACCTGTGGTCGTGCCAAACAAGGGCTTTGCTGAAGGCAGCCACGATCCGGGGTGACCCCTCCTGGGTTCCCTGCCTGGGGACCTTCATTTTCTAGGGCTTATTTTTATTTTTCCTGGCTCTTGGAAGCTGAGGCTTGAAGTCTTGCCTGGAAGGAGGGGTGAAAGCTGTAAACACACCTGATGCCAGGGGGCTTTTAGCTTCCTTTTCCCCAGTCGGGCACTGAGGAGGATGACTCCAGGGTGTTGAGAGCTCCTCAGCAGGTGCTGGGGCTCAAAACCTGTTGGTGCAGGCCATGGTTGGAACAAGAGAGTGTGTTGCTGATTTTTAGCACCACACATGTTCTACCTGTGCTAGAGCCTTCCAGGGGAGCGGAGCTGCAGGTGCCAGGGTGTCAGACCTGCATGGTGGAGGGTCTGGGGCACCATCCTGTGCTTTAGCCCTTCTCAGAGCATGATTCAGATCAGTGCTGCAAGAGGAAACTTGGAGCTCCTAGATCGAGTTCAGTGGAGGATCTGAAGATGCTGAGGGGACTGGAGCATCTCTTACAAGGACAGGCTGAGGGAGCTGGCCTGTTCATCCTCAAGAAGAGACGTCTGAGAGGGGACCTCATCAATGTCTGTCAGTATCTGCAGGGAGGTGTCAGAGCACGGACCAGGCTCTGCTCAGTGGTGCCAAGCCATAGGACAAGAAGGAACTGATGCACAGGAAGTTTCACCTGAACATGAGGAAGAACTCCTTTACTGCATGGGTGACCAAGCACTAAAAAGGCTGCCCAAAGTGTGGAGTCTGGATGCAATCCTTTGCCATGTGCTCTGGGATGATCCTGCTTGAGCAGGGAGATTGGACCAGATGACCCACTGTGGTGCCTTCCAACCTCACCCATGCTGTGAAGCCACATCAGCTTTGTATGTGGCATCAGGCAGGATGATCACTGTGGGATGAGCCCAGGACATGGGGGTTTCTGAGTGTCCGTGCGCACAGTTGAGGCATGTGGNGACCAGGCTCTGCTCAGTGGTGCCAAGCCATAGGACAAGAAGGAACTGATGCACAGGAAGTTTCACCTGAACATGAGGAAGAACTCCTTTACTGCATGGGTGACCAAGCACTAAAAAGGCTGCCCAAAGTGTGGAGTCTGGATGCAATCCTTTGCCATGTGCTCTGGGATGATCCTGCTTGAGCAGGGAGATTGGACCAGATGACCCACTGTGGTGCCTTCCAACCTCACCCATGCTGTGAAGCCACATCAGCTTTGTATGTGGCATCAGGCAGGATGATCACTGTGGGATGAGCCCAGGACATGGGGGTTTCTGAGTGTCCGTGCGCACAGTTGAGGCATGTGGAGCTTTTCATCCACCAACATCCCCAAGTCCTTCTCCTCAGGCCTGCTCTCCAGCCATACTCTGCCCAGACTGGGTCTATGCTTGGGATTGCCCTGACACAGGTGCTGGATCTTCCACTTGGCCATTTTGAACTCCACGAGGTTTGCACAGAACCACCTCTGAAACCTGTCGAGGTCCAGGATGCCACCCCTTCCCTCCAGCATGTCGACTGTACCACACAGCTCAGTGTCCTCAGCACCTTGATCCCACTGTCCTTGTCACCGACAGAGATATGACATGCCTGTTGTGATATGACCTCTGACCAGACATTGCTGCAGCTCTGTCCTTGGGGAGCTGCTGGGAGCATCTCGCGGAGTTGGGTCAGCGCAGCCTCGGCACTGCTGTCCAGCGTGCTTTGGGCTGTGATGCAGTGCTGAAGAAGCAAAAGCAGCCCAAGGATTTTCCCTTTCATCTGAGGAACCTAATTTTTTTTTTGAAAAAAACTGAGCTTCAGTGGTACTGTGCTCTTGAAGTATGTCCATTAGCTGCATTGCAGGGAGTGGGATGGATGGTCCTGCCGGGCTCTGGTGGGCTTACAGCAGTGTTGGCCATGCCAGTGTCACGTGGGGTCTTGGGTCAACACATGCCTGGCCTGGCTGCTGTCCCTGGATCCCATTTTTGCTGGAGATACCCAGCGCTCTGGAGATAGGGCCATGGGGTCAGGGAGGGCAGCGCAGCCTGTTTTACCTTTGGTAGCATTGCAGGGAGCAGGGCCAGGAGGGGCCTGTGGGTTTCCCAACCATGCTCATGGCTTTCTGCTCGAAGGTTTTGAATTCAAAGCATGCTGAGGATTTGGGGCAAGAGTTGGGATTGGCTCATTCTTGGACCTGTGTCACACTTCCTTCTTGCTGCCAGCGCCTGGGGTAGCTCCATCCTGCCTGGCTCCAGGTGGCAGCCCTTTTTCCCAGTTCTCTGGGCTCCCTGGGAGCACTCTGCTGCTCTCAGGGACAGCCCTGTGTCCTCCAGTGCCTTCTGCAGGGCATGGAGCACCATGCCATAGGTATCCTGTGGTACTCAGATCCTCATAGAGCTGTAAACCCACAGTCAAAGGGTAAAGGCTTGGTTTGAATTTGGCTTTTTCCTATCTGAATGGGGTACCCAGTGTCAGGTGTCTGTCAGTGAGGCTGTCATGACTTAGCTTGATGATGGAGATGTGCTGGGGATGGGAGCCTGTGCCACAGACTTAACTCCTGGAGAGGAGCTGGAAGAGCCATGGAAGAGCAAGCAAAGCTCTGGCTGCCAGGCACTCCTCCCCTGTGCTGGGCACAGAGCTGGTCAAGGAGGGTAGGTGGGGAGGTTATAGGTGAGAAATGGCCTGAGTTTCCCTCCAGGTTGGAGCTTGGACAGGGTTTGGTGGGGACTCAAGTGCTACATGGCAGGAGATGCCTGCAGGAGTGCCAGGCTGAAATGGTCCAGGCACTGGTGGGAGACACCCAACCTGAGGTGCTTTGGGATCCTGCCTCTGCCCCACAGAGAGCCATACTCTGGTGGAGACACAACTTCATAGGCTCAGGGGCCGGGCATCTGGTGCTGCCATCTCTGATCCCTGTGGAATGGGCCTGCAAAACAGCCAGCAGCGATTTATCTGGAGCAGGTTGCATCAATTCGGTGTCATCCTGTGTTGGTACAGTGTGAAGGCTGCCTGGCCATGGTGAAGAGCAGGACCTGGCCACCTTGGCCCTGCACACTGCTCACCAGAGCTGGTGGTTGCAGCGTGGACACTGAGGTGGCTTCTTTGCATGTGCCAGCAAGCCGAGGTCCTGGGCTCTGGCTAAGCAGGGGGTGATGGCTGAAGTGGCAAGTGATGTGATGTCTGTGTGCATGTGGTAGGGGATGGGTCAGCATGAGCTGGGGGCACTGCTTGCCCCTGCAAAAGCTGAATCTTGGCCACCTCTCCCAGTAATCCAGCTGGGAAGTGTCAGGTCACTTGCCTTCTAGGCAGAGCAACGAGGCAGAGTGGTTTGAGCAGAGTGCTGGGGAACCCTGGCAAAACCAGTAATGAACTGGAGCCTGGAAAGTCCTGATCTGCCAGCTGTAGCCACAAAATCCATCTTGCCTGCAAGGATTTTTGTGCATCCTGATGGAATCACTTTCCCAAGCGATTGGTGTGGCTTGGTAGCGTCTCCAGGGTCAGCATGGATGCTGTGTCCATTGCATGACCAAAATTTGGGGAAAGGATGTGTCCAGTGAAGGTTTTTCAGCTGGGTGGTCTCTGCTTTCCTGGTTGTGGAGCTGTGGATGGCTGGATCCTGCAGGGAGCCGAAGATGTGCCAAAGGTGCACAGGGATAGTTGGAGAGGAAAGAGGGGACACTTTCCACCACTGAGAGTTGCTTTCAGAGAGCAGCTGATGCAGGAGGAGCGGAGCATGTTGCAGCATGTTGAGGATATTTCTGTGGGTGCAGGGACAGCAGGGACCACATGCAAGCCATCCTGGACCACAAAGTGTCTCGTTCCCAGCCTGGCCTGTTTTGGACAGCTCAGCTGGGTTTTTGTGGGCAGCCTGGAGACAGGCACTGCTGAGGGGGAAGGATTTGGGGCAGGGAGCAAGGCTGTGCCTCACTCACACTCTCCCAGCCATGGAGGAAAGAAGAGGTGTCTTCTGGCTCTTGCAGCCCATCTCTTCCTGGAATAAGCTCCCATCCACCTGAACCATGTCTCAGGTAGCTTTTGCACAGAGAGCAGATCCCGTGATATGGTCTGGGATCCCTGAGGGAGATGCCTGCAGCTTCCAAGAGCTCTTCAGCAATTGCTCTCTGTGCCTGCTGATCAGAGCCTTTGAATTTCTTAATTTCATAAAGCCAAGTTACGTATTGAACCTCAGTCCCCTGTGGATCCCTGCCTGCTTCCCCTCCTCTCCCCACACCCTTCCCTGCTGTTCCCCACAGTGGTTTCTGGGTGCAGCATGGTCTGGACACCCCTTGGCTGCTGAGTTTTGCTGTTGGATGCAAAAGGGAAATGAAAAAGGGAAGCAGTGTGTATTGCAGAGCTGTTGGAAAACCCTGGGGGCTTGGTGATGTGGTGGGTCTGGAGGAGCCGTTGGCTCAACCAGGCACAAAAATCTGTTTATGAGAAAATAGCATAAATTGCCTTCCCATTTTGAGGTTTGTTTTAACTAAGAGAAAACCCAGAAAAGACCTCAAGAAGCTGGGGTTTTAAGAGCTGCTAGGATGAGTTTGGCCATGGTTAGTGGTTCCTGCAAGGTTCTGGCACTGATGGCCAAAATCCCCTGTGTTATGGCTGTGTTATCCTGGTTATCAAACCCTCTTCTCTCTTGGTTCCCCAGCATTCCGCAGTGTGGCCTCCCTCTAGGATGCACTGACAGGCAGTAAACCTGATCTGAGCCCCAGGGAGGCTGCTGGAGGCAGCAGGTGAAGGGCCATGGCAGCTCCTGTCTCCTGCCCCAAAGATGCCACATCACTGCTGGGACTGCAGGGCAAGGGGACCAGTATAGATGCCCAGCTAGGGTGGGCTGGATGGCCACATTCCTCTGCCTCCTAACGCTGTTTCACCTTGTTCCTTGCAGTCGGGCCAGTTCAATGAAGACATGATCCCAACAGTGGGCTTCAACATGAGGAAGATCACCAAGGGGAATGTTACCATAAAGGTAAGATGCAGGTGTTACTTGAGGGCTCTTGGGATGAAAGGTGGAGGGGAGGGAGGTTGGTGGCTCTTTTGCTAGAAGTTGAAGGATTCCAGGGACTACAGCTGCATCTGGGAATCATAGAATAGAATCCCAGGATCCTTAAGGTTGGAAAATGCTTCTAAGATTATCAAGTCCAATATTCCCCCACCACTGCCATGTTCACCACTAAACCGTATCCCCAAGTGCCACATCCACATGTTTTTTGAACACTTCCAGGGATTGTGATTCTACCATCTGGAAGTAAAAGATTTGCCCTGTTAGGGTCCTGCAGAAGAAGTGGTGAGAAGGGATGTAGGAGATCCAGACTTGGGCAGTGAAGGCTGCAGTGCTGGAGGTTTCCTTATACCTCTGGCTTGCTGGTGGGGGACTCATGGATGTGGTCACCTTGCTGAGGGTGGGAGTGCTGGGGTCATACCTTGAAGTTGTGGTGTCTGCTTTGGAAGCAGAAGGGGAGGAAAGTTCTGCCCCTTTGGATCTTTCAAGGGCCCTGGGTTGGACTGGGAAATAGCTGTGGGATGTGCTTGAAAAGGTGGCTGGGGAACTCTGGCTGCTGCAGGAATGTTTCTGAGAGTGTTCTGAAATGGGAAATGCCTCAGGGAAAGGCCAGGAGGTGCAGTGGGCATGGGGAGGAGCACCCACCTTAGGCCAGGGGGTCCCTCCATGCCAGCAGAACCACACTGCAGAGGGATCTAACATCCTACAGCTCACCTTGCTGAAGCATCTCCTTGCCTTATCGAGTCGGGAGCTTCCTCCTTGGGTTTGAGCTGAAGGAATGGTCTTGGGCAGGACTGTGGGGTGATGGGCAGGACACCAGAGTAACCACAGTGTCCCTGTCACAGCTCTGGGACATCGGTGGCCAGCCACGGTTTCGCAGCATGTGGGAGCGATACTGCCGCGGAGTGAGTGCCATTGTGTGAGTATCCTGGGGAGCTGGACACCTGTGCCAGGAGTTGGAATCATTGAATTACCATGGAATTATTCAGGCTGAAAAGCCCTCTAAGATCATCAAGTCCAACTGTTAGCCCAGCACCACTGTGTTCACCATTAAACCATGCCCCCGGATGTTTTTCAAACAATTCCAGGGATGGTGACTCCACCACTGCCCTGGGCAGCATATTCCAGTGCCTGACCACCCTTTCAGAGAAGAAATTTTCCCTAATATCCAACCTAAACCTGCTCTGGTGCTACTTGAGGCCATTTCCTCTGGTCCTGTCACTTGTTACCTGGGAGAAGAGACTGACCCCAGTCTGGCTCCACCCTCCTGTCAGGGAGTTGGAGAGAGCAAGAAGGTCCTTCCTGAGCCTTCTTTTCCCCCAGGGACTGGTACCCCCATGGCCTTTGGGCATAGAGCAGCCAGGTCCCCCCAACTATGGCAGACCCTTCCTTTCCAGCATCACTCTATCCCTCAAATCTTACCCTTCCAGGCTTCCTCTGTGCTGTCTGCTCACTGCAGTGGCTGAGCAAAGCCCAGCCATGGGGTTCAGCCCTTCCCAGAGGCTGGTTTTCAGGCTGGGGTGTTTCTGTGCTGCCAGATAAATCTTGTGCTGAGAGCAGGACTCTCAGTGCAACTCCTGCTACTGAGCCAGCAAATCTGAGTGTCCCTGCACGGCCTCTGCTTGCAAATGCTGCAGTAAAAGCAATCCCAGGGAGTTCAGGCTCGAGGTGAGCGTGGCAAGATGCTCATGGGAAGTAGGTTGCCTTCTTCAAAGGACAAATACTAATCCTGAGACACCACACCGGGGTTACTTAAACCCAGTCGTGCTCCAAAGGTCAAATACTTACCACAGGAGACCATGTCGGGATTACTTAAACCCAGTCAGAAAATCAGATTTATGGGATCTTCCCCAGCTGACAATGCCCTGGGATTTGGAAGGCTGGTTCTGTGCTGCCCTTTCCAACCGTAAGCCTTGGCAGGTAAGGAGGAGTTGGGGACTGCTTGTCCTGCATGTTGGGACAGTGGGGTCTGCTCCCACCCTTGCTCATTGTCACCATGGTGGGACATGGCCTCGACACTTTTTGATTGATTAATCATTGACACTCATTGATTACAATGAGCTTTGCTGGAAATGACAAAATCTCCATCTTTTCACTCCTTTTGCTGCCTCCTTCCATAGTGTCATAATTTTGGCTCACATGGTTGAGAGGAAATGAAAGGACCTGTCAGTATCCAAATCGTGCTCCAGTCTACCCTCCTCACCTCGAGCTCTGTCATGTCCCCTTGCCCTTGCCCTCTGCCCTCCCACCTTCCCAACATGCCAATGGTTTGGGGCAGTGGCTGGGGGTGTTTATCCCTCTTGTCAAGCTGTTCCCGTTTTCCTGTGTTAGGCACTTCAGTAGCTAAAGGTCTCTTCCTATTTTTAAATAGCACCCCAAGGCCTGGTGAGCTGTATGGTGTTTCTCACTTCTTCTCTCCCAGCCTCTTGGTCCTTGAAATCAAGGCTGCTTTGATTAGTTCCTCACACAATGTTTTGGCTTCAATGACATCCTTTGCAGGATGAGTGTCAGTCTGTAAGAGTGCAGTCCTTCCCCAAATCTCCCTCTCTCCTCCGAGCAGCGTTGCTCACTGCTGGCTGCACTTCCATTTTCTCCGTGGCCCCTGCCAGGATTACCCATTGATGGGACAAGCACATCCTTCCTCCTCTTGGGTCAATGTCTCCTCTCCATCATCAGTTCCTCTTGGCTTGTCCACTTGTCCTCTCTCGTGGGTATCTCCATGGGAGCTGCCATGTGCACATCAGCTTCATTGGGTACTTGGTGACTATGTGTGTCCTGCAGCTTCTCCTGCCCAGGCTTTCCTTGCCCAGCCTGCCCCTGCTGTCAGCAGGTGGACACCTGCAGGGACAGGGGTGGGGTGGTCCCCCACTCCCCTGAGAGACATGAGGGGCTCTCAGCCCCACAGCTGTCCTTGGGAAAAGGGCTCCTGCCAGAAGGATCCTCTTATCCACTACCTCCCTGCGTTGGCCCAGTCTCCAGTGGGAGCAGTGAGCTGCCATGGGAGGAGATTTGGGGTGGCACGGACCTCAAGCACAGCACCGGGGCATGGGGACCTGGGCACCTGTGCTCAGGGGTGTCCCTTCCCTTGCAGGTACATGGTGGATGCTGCTGACCAGGAGAAGATAGAGGCCTCCAAGAATGAACTGCACAACCTGCTTGATAAGCCGCAGCTCCAAGGCATCCCGGTGAGCTGCTGTCTCAGCTGGTCCCCACAGCCACTCCTCATCCCAAGGCTGGGGACTGCCAGGGCTTGCAGAGCACACACAGGGAGAGGATCCCCTTTCTTGAGAGCAGGGTTCCCTTCCCCACTGCACTCCTGAGGGAACTTTCTGGGCCAAGCAACAGAAGAGGGAGCTTAAGGGCAGGGAGCACAGACCAGACCGCCGTGTGTGTAATCTCCCCTCTTGCATGGATTTGCACCTAATTCATGGTGTGACATTAAGGTCCTGTCTCCTGGGAGAGGCTGCTGGGCTGTGGTTTGTGCAGGAGGTGGGACATGGTGCAACGTGAGGCTCACTGCATGTGCTGGGGTGGCATGTGTACAGAGCACCCCAAATCAGCACCCTCTGAAAAGAGCTAACTGAGGATCTTGCCAGAGATCCCAAACATCCACTGCCAGCGAAATTAAGCTCCTGCCGTACCGTTCTGCAGTTTAGCCCTCTGAACACTCTCTTCTGGGAGCAAGCCTCTGATGGAAACGGGGAGAAGCTGCATCCTGTGCTGCTGCAGAGCCCTGGCTCACCCTGGGTGTTGGCCACAGCCTCAGCACTGCCCCTGTCAGGTGACAGTCGCGTGGGTGCTCCGGAAGGACAAACCAGTCCTGCCGGGTGGTTATTCTTGCACAGTCCGAGAGTGCCTTTGTGGATGTGAGAAGCCTTGAAAGCAGACAGGATCAGTGGATGGTGCAAACAGGCGCTGCTGGTTTGTGCTGGCTGCCTTGGAGTGTGTTCTGCCTGGCATCCACAGCTTCCTCTTGTGGTTTATTCATTTCGCATGACTTTTTGCTCAAAGACAGCAAGAGGCTCCTGGGAGAACATCCTAGATGGCACAAGAGGTGCTGGTGCCCTTCAGGGAGGATGTACTGCGGGGCCATCTCCGCACTGGGAGTAGAGAGTACATAGGAGATGCTGTACACAGGCTAATTAGGGCAATTAATTGAAGTGCTCTGCCTCCTGATTGCTGCTGAAGGGGGTTTCTCTGCCTAGGACATCCTGGTGGAGTGGCTCAGGGTGTCTTGTATCACAAGCAGGCTCTGCTTCTGGGTGGCAGAAGCAGGTTCCTGCCTGGTCTGGCAGCCGGGAGCTTCATGTGTCCCCTGTCCCACCCTGCAGGTCCTCGTCCTGGGGAACAAGCGGGACCTGCCCGGTGCCTTGGATGAGAAGGAGCTCATTGAGAAGATGTAAGTCTGCTGGTGGGGCTGTGACACAATGTGACCCCCCATTCTGCCATGCCCCCACCAGCACGGTCACCCATCTGGGGTGGTATTGTGGTGCCTGGAGAAGGCTGGCAGGGAGGACGGGTAGCTGAGAATATCTGAGGTGACACCTTGTGGAGACAAGGAGGAGTTGGAGCCGCCGGTGCCAGGGCTGGGTCCTGTGTGCCACACGGTGGCGTGTGGGCCTGGCACAGCATGGTGCTGGGCAGTGGGACCAGGCTCCCTGTGGGTACTGCACTGGACAGTGGGACTGGGCCCCCCAGGGGTATCACAGTGGGTGCTGGAGCTGCGTTCTCTGGGGATGCTGTTCCAGTCACTCTCTGCACCACTCATGGCATAGACACTGCTCACCCAGCAGCCCTGGGGGCTGGGAGGTTGGACCCTGCTCTGGTGTGTGACACCATCCATGTTCCTGTCCCTCACCCTTTGCCATGCCAGCAGCATGTGGCCTCCAATGCTGCTCCTGCCCACCCCCACAGAGGGGATCTGGGATGCTGCACTGACTCACAGCATCTCATCCCCTCCAGCCATTCCTTGTAGCACCACTGGACTGTGGGTACACGTGCAGTGCCCATGCTGCCAGCCCTGTGCTGCTCCCAAAACCTCCCTGCCCCATCTGGCTGCAGAGCTGGAGGGCAGCTGTGAAATTTTTTGGGATCTCATCCCTCCTGCCCCATGACATAGCGCTCCCAACCACCTCTGCCCCTCATGCACGGGGTGCTGGTGCCCTCTTCTGACCCACGTGCAGCTCCAGGGGAGTCGCTGCCTCTTCAATGTGTCCTGTTTTGGAGCCCTCTTCAAGAGCTGCCCAGAGGGGTCTCCCAGGGCTGCCCCACATCCCAGGTTCTGCAGCCAACACTTGCTCCTCTCCCCCAGGAACCTCTCTGCCATCCAGGACCGAGAGATCTGTTGCTATTCCATCTCCTGCAAAGAAAAGGACAACATTGGTGAGTGCCGGGGGCTGGGGGTGCAGTGGGGTAGGGCAGCCCCTGTTTGCCCAGGTACAGGAGGGGGTGACAGCTGGGGGGAGAGGCTGTAAGTGTCCCCTTGCCTCTGCAGACATCACCCTACAGTGGCTTATCCAGCACTCGAAGTCCAGGCGAAGCTGAGATCCTGCGGGCTTGGCTCGGATTGGGAAGATGCCATTGTACAAGCCCATGCCCCTCTCTCCTGCTCTGTCCCTCCAGCTCTCTCTCTAGATGGGTATTTTTAGGGGACCCCAGACCCTGCTCATGTTGGGGCAGAGTCCTTGTTTTTATTGTAAAGAAGATGTCCGACTGACCTCCTCTCCTCCCCTCTCCTCTCCTCCCCTCCCCACTCTCTCTCTTTTCCTCCATTTTGGCACTGTTCTGTTGTTGTCTGTGTATACAGTATATATATATGTATATATATTTTAATTTTTTAATTTAAGGGATAGTGCTGTTACTAAACTGGGCCCTGTGAGCAGTAGGAAAGCTGGGGCTCCCCAATGCCAGCCAAGGGTCAGTGCAGGGAAGAAGAGGAGGGTGGTAGCAGAAGGCAGCCCTTGGGGATGGGACAGGCAGGTCCCCTGGGGCTCCATCTTCTCTTCCCTGGGTGTTCTGCCACTGCCTCCAGGCAGAGACCACCCTGGGGGTGTTGGGAGGTGCCCACCTTGCCCTGCCTCAGGCTTCAGCCCTATGGGCAGGGTTTGGGGGAGAGGGTGATGCTGCCCCTGGGCTCCTCACCCCTCCAGGGGACAGGGATTAGTCACAGGCCACTGCAGTCAGCCTCCCCCCATTCCTCCAGCTGATGTGCCACTGCCCCAACCCCTCCTTGAGGCCCAGGGCCACTTGTCCCCCTGCCCCACATGTCCCCTGCTCCTGTGCCGAATTCTGCCCACTGCCCAGCCTGGATGCTCGGGGTGGACTGATCTGTGAGACTGGTGCCAGTGCAGGGGGCCCAGCCATGCCAGCAGTCCCTGAGGGCACAGGGGGCTGGCTCCTGCCACTCAGCTGCCCCACTGTTGGCTCAGCCCCCTGTAGCCTCTTGGGGTGACTGCCCTGGCTCCCCATGTGCCAAATGGCATCGCCTGTGCCTGGCTGGGGCTGCTGGCTCTGCTCTGGCTGGGGACATCCCATGGGGATGCCGTGGAGGGAGAGACACATGGGGGTACCTGGTGACACACTCTGAGCATCTGTGCACCCTCAGCGCTGCTCACCAGAGCCAGGGAAGTGCTCCCTGTGCCTGTTCCCCATTCCCTGCTCCCCATTCCCTATTCCCTGTGCCCTGCTCCCCATTCCCTGCTCCCCATTCCCCATTCCCTGCTCCCCATTCCCTATTCCCTGCTCCCCATGCCATGTTCCCTATTCCCTGCTCCCCATGCCCTGCTCTTCATTCCCTGCTCCCTGTGCCTTCTCCCTGTTCCTTGCTTTCCATTCCCTGCTCCCCGTGCCCTGCTTCCTATTCCCTGCTCTCCAATGCCTGCCCCGTGTGCCCTGCTCCCCATTCCCTGCTCCCTGTGCCACCCCCTGTTCTGCTGCCCTGGATGGGGGACATGGGAGCTGTGTGGCAGGGGTCAGCGGGGCTTGTGGGGACCACAGTTGGGCCCTTGTCTGCAGGTGATGGGAGGATGAGGGAAGGTTTTGGGGGGTGAGGAAGGCTGTGGCCATCTGTGCCGTGTGATGATTTGTTGGGGCTCTACAGGTGCAGCCTGGGGGCCTGGCCAGATTGTTTGGGGCCAGTTTTTGAGGACTCAGCTGTGCTGGGAGGCCGCTGGAGGGTGGGTGTGCAAGGGGGAGGCAGCTGCCAGTCCCAGTGTGGGGCTGGGGCACAGGGTGGGAGTGGCTGGGGGGCTGTAGGGCCCCTCTCAGCCTCTTCCCACTCAGCTCTGGGGCGGCAGGCCAGGGGTTTATCTTCTGTTCTTGTTTTTGCAGAATTGCACAAAGAGAGGTTTCTTTTTGTTTTGTTTCTTTTTTTTTTTAATTTAATGACTTGTAAAGTGTTGTCACCCCCCATTCCCCCCTTTTTTTTTAAGAGATATTTTGGCTCAGATTTGACCTCTGTTGGAAAATGATTCTTGTAACTGTACAATTTTTTTTGCCTCCTAATAATAAATTAACAATTTTGCGTTGGGGGTGTGGTTGCAGTCAGGTTAATTCCTTACCATCATTAATATCTCTGCCACCCATCCCTCTGGGCCCTGCCCAGGATGGGGGTCCCTGTCCCCCAGGCAGCACTGGGCATCTGTGTGGTCATGCTCACCCAGGAGGGGCTGGAGCCACCTCTGATGGTTCTGGATGCCTCATTTCCTTGGCCTGGGTGCCAGGATGTGCTCGGAGACTCCATCTGTGGCCACTGTTTCTGCCGGACCTTCCTCTGTCCCTGTTTCTGCCGGACCTTCCTCTGTCCCTGTTTCTGCCGGACCTTCCTCTGTCCCTGCCATGTACCAGAACTGCTGCAGGGCCCTGCTGCCTGCCTGGATTTGGAGCAGGGAGGGGCTGCAGTATTCCTGCCCCCTCCTCCTGCTGCCAGAGTCCCCCTGCCCCATATCCCCTGGGGGCCGTGGCCATTGTTGCTGGGGACCCTCCACTCCCGGGGGTGACCCCCTGCCTGCCCTGCTGTGCCCTGTGCCTTGCAGGTGCCCGGGCAGCAGGCTGGGAAGAGTCCTGGGGTTCAGCCCAGCCCATGGGATGCTCTGCCTGCTCTGGGGCCACGTGCTGCCGCGGCCCATGGTGATGGTGCTGCCTGCACCTCCCCTGCCCCCCGCCCGCGCTTCCCCTCCCCACACATCCAGCCCCAGGACAAGCCCAGCTTTGTTCGCCCTTGGCCCAGGCTCAGCACTGAGCGACATGGACCAGGCACATGAGAGATGCCACCCCCCACTGCCCCCACTGCCACCGAACCCCCGTGGGGACCCTGCTTGCCTCAAGGGGACATACGGGAGTGGAGACATGACCTGGGCTCTGCGCCCCCCTTCATCGCTGTGCCACGATGAGACCCCTCTTCTCCCAAGCTGTAGGACTCAGCACTGGGGTTAGGGGGGAGGAGGATGAAAGGAAAAACCCAGTTTTGTGCTCTCGGAAGAAAACTGGGGCTTTTGTTTCCCTGGAAACGGGGCCGTGAAAGCAAAGCCTGAGCGGAGCCCGGTGGGTGTTGTGCACAAAGCCCACAGTGAGCCCCTCGCTTTCACTGCCCGTAGCAACCGTCTCCCTTGCCCCGGCATTTCGGGGGCTGGGGCGGCTGCCAGCGCTTGGGACAAGGAGCTCTAACAGCTCTGGTGGATGGGCTGCCATGACCAGCCTGCCCTCGGGCAGATCCACAGCCCCGGCTGCTCCACAAGCCACCCCTGCCACCCCACCCTCCTATAGCCCACCCCCTCATATAAGGGCCATGGGCTGGGGGTGGATGTGGGGTTGGAAAGGCTGATGTCCTGAAACCATCCTCCCAGGACAATCCTGTCCCTGCAGTGGGCAGGTGGATGAGGGCCAGAAGCTCTCCATGGGGTGGTTTGGGTGAGATGTGCTCACCTCAAGGGGTGCTGGGAGTGGCGGTCCCACATCCCCCCCCGACACTGCACAGCAGTACCGTGCAGCTGCAGTGCCTTGATCCTGCATAATGCAGGTGGGGAACCAGTCCTTGCAGGCTGTGGGGCACCACAACCCACAGCTGGGTTGGCTGAGCTTTACTGAGACCCATTCAAGTCCTACAAACCACCCCAAGCCTGATGCTTCAGGGGGTACCCTCCCACAGGCACTGCTCAGCATCACCCCAGAGGGGAGGGGCAAAGGGGCCTTTCCTCATCTCCCCTAGCTGCTGCCCACCCTGGCACAGCTGTTTCCCTGCCCTTATGCCCCCTCAGCTGTCCATGCCCACCCCAGAGCCCCCCAGGTTTAGGGAAGAGCCCGTCAAGGGGCTCCTGGGGCTCAGCCCAGCAGTGCCAGCGGCTGCAGGTACGATGTGCTCTAGGTTACTGGTTTATTGAGCTTATACAAGGCACGGCTTGGATCCATGGGATACAGTCACTGGGACCTTCTGCTACTGTGGAGGGGCTGGCGGGAGGGGAGGGGACAGGACGAGGGCAGTTTGTGTTTGCTGCGTCCTCTGCGAGCCACCACGGCCACCATCTGTGGTTTCAGATGGGACCTTTCCGGCACAGCTTCATCTCCAGAGCAGCAACCCCATAGAGCCCAGCCAGGCAGCTGGGGTGGGAGGGTGCTGATGTCCTCATTGGCCTTTGGGCAGAGGCAAGAAGGTCATCGATGTAGCCACAGGGTTTCAAGCCCCACTTGCCCAATGCTGGGTTTGAAGCCCACGGCGCAGCCCCCTGAGCCGTCTCTTCTGCTTGCTCCACATCCAGACACGGGCACTAATGGCAAAACAACGTTTGGTCTTGGGAGGAGGTGGTGGAATGATCTCTACAGCTCCCCAGTGGCACTTAGCATGGGGTGCCAAGGGCCAGGAGGGGTGGGGGTGTCTCCCGGGGCTTATCAAAGAAGATGGAGGAGGACATCTCGGTTTTGAGCTTGCTGTCGGCGCTGCCCTCACTGGAGGTGGTGTCGGGGCCGCAGCCCTCGCAGCAGCAGCAGCAGCAGTCCATGAAGGCCTGGCCCAGGGGACGACAGAGGCACAAGAGCAGGACAGGTGTCACCGAGCACTTGAAGAACAGGAAGAACTGGTTGATGAGGTTGAGTAGGTCCAAGGTCTGCTTGGACATGTCGGGAGACATGTAGGCAACCACGATGTTGCAGACGTTCTCGGGGGTGGTGCAGAGCCCGTAGATGATGGTCAGCGCGATGATGGTGCAGTTCAGGTGGCTCTCACACTGGCCGTACTTCGTGCCCCGGCACTCACTCTTGGCAGTGCCACGGATGCGGCGTGTCACCAGCTGGCAGCTGACGGTGAAGAGGATGGGCAGGCAGAAGTAGCAGCCGAAGTACCACCACATCCGAGCGTTCTGGTAGGTGAGCACCAGCGAGTAGACAGACTCGGGCAGGTTGGACGAGGGCTTCATGGTGCAGTACTCCGTCACCACGCCAGACACGGGTGACGTGTCCTGCGCCAGCTGCCACAGCAGGATCTCTGGCACCGACAGTGTCATGGAGCCCACCCAGATGACAGCCAGCTTGGCAATGATGGACTGGCACTGCTCGATGGGCCGGGTGCTGGCTTGGGGGCTGGTGGCTGCATGGAACCTGTCAATGCCCAGGGCGCAGAGGCTGAAGGTGGTGACTCCCAGCGATGATACCTGGTGAGGGAGGAGGCAGGACAGGTGAGCCCTGATGCAGGGACATCACCAGGAGCTTGGCTCTACCAGGCTCCTGTCAAACCCCTGGCTACCCAAGACCACAACCCCTTCTTCGAGGTTGTAGGGAGGTCACAGCCTGTGGCTGCATCCCAGGGTTAGAGTCACTTTTCTGTGACTTCCGAAAGGACTGATAAACACAGGTCCCCTGACCCGTAGGCCCTGCCCAGCTCCCTTTTCTGCAGAAGGGAGAAGCTTTGCTGGATGTCTGTCTGTCCATCCAGCCAAAGTGGGAACAGCAGGATTGTCCCTCGGGCTCTTCCTCTATTCTGGATGGCTCTTGAAGAGGAAAAACAAGGGACTGTCACAGCCATCAGCACCTTCCCAGGGTTCCCAAGGCCCCCCCACACTGGCTTGGCCCTGCCCTGCTCTCCCCGGACAGGCCAAGAGGATTGAAGGCGCCATTGTCCCAAATCAGCTTGGGGCAATTTCCGCTGCATTGAGAATGGCAGGAAAAACATCCCCTTTGCCAGAGGAGGAGGCCAAAGGAGGCAGAGGAATCGCTGTGGCTCTGGGAGGGCTGGCCAGGCACTGAGGGTCATGATCAGCATTCCCAGCCCCAGGCCCAGAGCTGGGAGCCAAGTCCTGCAGCCCTTGGCCAGGACGATGGCAGAGTCACATGCTGGTGCCCCCATTGCTGTGGCCATTCCTGGCCTCACGAAGCCATCAAACATCACCCTACGCTGAAAGACTTTCCCAGCGCTCAGGAAACATCCCAGGGCTCCACGTGGTGCCTCAGGAGCAGCCCAGAACACTGTCCCCTTAGCTTTTTCCTGGGTCCTGGGCTGGTCCCTCCAGCAGCTGATGACCAGGGTGATGCCAGCACGGATCAGCACTGTTGGTGATGCAAGCAGCATGACAACATCAGGACATCAGCCCAGCACCAGCATCCTGCACCCAACACCACCTCCCAGCATGTCCCAGCTCCTCTGCCCAAAGCCCAGAGCCACCCTGGGCACCCAGCACCCTGCTCTGCCCCAAAGGCAGCACCCAGCACACTGGCCCAGTTCCCTTGCTGGCTTCTGTAGCTCTTGATGCTGCTGTGCTGCTGCCTCCTCCCCCTACATCCTTCCACAGGCTCTTCTGCCTCTCCTGGTCCCTTTGGTCCTGTGGAGCATCCTTCTTCAGGGATGCAGCTGGTGCCACTGGTCAGCCCAAGCACATCCCTGCACATGGACTGTCCTCAGGAGCCCAGCTGTGCTCCCAAGACCTGTCTCTGTGCCCACCCCCAGGGCACTGGAGCAGCTGCAAAGTGAGGCCAGGAGGTCCACTTCTCACAGTGGCCTCAGCCACTCAAGGTCCTTCCAGACAGGAACCCTTGATCTGCAGAGGGGTTCCCCTCTCATGGCTGACCCTTTGCCAGGGATTTGTCTCTGTCATGCCTGTCGCTCCCTCCCAGGCTCCCTGCAGCTGAGTCCCAGGACAAGCCCTGGAGCCCCTTTCTGCCCACTTTGAGGGGCAGGAGGGCAGTGCAGGGTGAGGTTCTGGGGGGCAGAGCAGGAGCAGCCCCCACACCAGGATCATGCTTCCCAGACTGTGCCATGCTCGTCCTTCTGCAGCACCAACATCCTACCGTTCCTGTCCCTTCCTGCCTCCCCCTGGACCGAGCTGTCCCAGGAGCACCCTGGTGCAGCTGAATCCCTGTGCCTGGTGGTGCCAACCCCGGGGTTCTCCCACAGGGAGAGGGACAGGGAACCCATGGCAGATCCTCCTCAGGATGGGGTCTGCTTTGGGGACATCACCCTGCCCTTCCCATCCTTCCCCAAGGCACTGAGCCTGCTTGGGTGCCCCTCTCCGAGTCCACCCAACTGCAGTGACAGAAGCCTGTGGTGGAGGACAAGGATGGGGCGAACACTCCATTTAGTGAGAGGATTGGCTGGGCTGGGCTTTGGAAAGGAGCAGTTCCTGCCTGCTGGGCAGGGACATAGCAAAGCAGAGGGGCTGCACAGCTCCCCCAGGAAACACCACATTCCCATACTGGGCTGTGCTCAACAGGACACCCAGGTGTCGGTGCATCACCATGCACCCAGAGGACCTGTGGCATCGCTGGAATCCCCTGCTAGGGCTGTACACAGCCAGGGACCCTGTAAAGTGACAGGGACCCCTGTGCCGATGCAGAGCCTGCACAAAGGTACTGGGGCACAGGGAGGTGACTGTCCCTTTGCCAGCAGCTGGGGGCCCTGAACACTGGGGTGGATGCTCCTTGGGACAGGCAGGTTCTGAACCCCATCTGGTCTGACCAAGCCTGAGAGGGTCTCCAGTGACCTGACACTGTCTCTGAGCAGTTCCAGGTGTTTGTACCCTTTGATAAACTGGGCGTTGACCCCACAGAATAGGCACAGGTAGGTTGGATCTGTCTGTCCCATACGGGCACAGAGGGCTGCAGCTGGACCCCAGGCTACCCGAGGATGGGAGATGTCCACAGCAAGGCTTTGTTTCCACTACAGAAGCAGGATCACTCCAAAACCTGCCACCTGGGGCATTTTTGCTCATTCTGCCATCTCCTGTCACCCTTCTGTGTGTCATCCCTGTGGCCTTCTCAGTGGGTGCCTGGCTCTCCCCAAGCATGGCCAACCTGTTGGACATGAGGCTTGAGGATAAACACAGATGTCAGGTCCCAAACCTAATTCCTGGGCTGTCCCACCCCAGTGCTGCCCACCTGCAGCCCCCTGCCCCAGGGCCACCCTCAGCAGCCCACAGTGGCCAGTCTGTGGGCCAGCACACTGGTTCATGGGGGTCAGGCTGGGAATGGGATGGACAAATGGAGGGACCCTGTGGACAGAAGTCACCATGCTGGCTGGACACCAGAGGGTCTAACGGGCTCCTCCCAGCCCTGGCAGCGTTGGTGCTGGCTGCAGAGCCTGAGGAATGGCCTGGGACAGAGGCAAAGGCAAGGTCACGCCTGGGACTGTCCCTCAGCTCCTTGCTGTGCCTCACGGTGGGGTCTCTGGTGCACAACCCTTGTGCCAGGCCACCAGCAGCACAGAGAGCCCCAGAGCAAGAGGGAAGAGAGGAGCTGAGTCTTTGATCCCTCCAGGGCCCTGTGCAGCCCCTTACCTCCATGAAGGGCACAATGCGACAGGACACGTCCCCCAGCAGCCTCCTCTTGGTGATCTCGTTGAAGATGACCACAGGCAGGCAGAAGAAGAGGATGAGGAAGTCCCAGAAAGCTAGGCTGGCCAGGATGGAGTTCCAGGCGCTCTTCATGTAGTAGTTGTGCCACACGATGCACATCACGGAGAGATTTCCGATGATGCCCACGGCGAAGACGATGAGGGACAGGAACATCACGGCGTAGGCGCTGTAGGAGCTCTCCGTCACCGGGTACAAGGGGTTGTGGATTTGCAGCCGCTTGTCGGACACGGTGGTGAGGTTGGCTCGGGGCTCTGCCCTGTCCCTGTCCGTGGGCACCCCCGGTTGCTGCTCCGATGGGTCCGTGCTGGACGGCAGCAGAGCCCTGGTGGGGTGCAGGCTGGCGGAGTTGAGGGGCCGCGGGAACTCCACCCGCACCCCCGGCACGTACTGCTGCACCGACTTGGAGTCCTCCTCCGTCCCCCGGCGCGACCTCACCTGCACCTCGGGGATGTGCCGGGGAACCGTGGGCAGGGTCCCGCCTCCCTCCTCACCCTGGCCGCGGTGGGTGCTGCCGGTCCCATCCCCGCTTCGCATCCCCGCGGCCCCCGGGGCCAGCAGCAGCAGCAGCAGGGCGAGGAGAAGCGCTGGCAAAGCCATCGTGCCCCCGCGGTGGATCCCCCCGCACGCTCCGGGAGCGCGTCTGGCGGAGGCGCCGCAGCCCCCGGGGCCGCACGGGAGCTGTGTCCGGGCACAGCCGCTCGGTCCGGCTCCGGCCGCGGCTCTGGGCGCTCGGCGAGAGCTGGGCAGCATAAAGCGGCGGCGAGAGGGGAGCCGGGCCCTCTGCTGGTCACCCACCGCCCGGGAGATGGGACGGCGGCCAGGCTGGGCAGCTCCGCATCCCCTTGCGTTCCCCAGCATCTCTCTAATATCCCCAGACATCTCCCCCAGCATCACACCGGCATCCCCACAAATCGCCCGGCATCCCCAAACATTCCCCAGCATCCTCCCAGCATCCCCCCAAAATCCACCAGCATCACCAAACATTCCCCAGCATCCTCCCAGCGTGTCCCCAACATCCACCAGCATCACCAAACATTCCCCAGCATCCTCCCAGCTTGTCCCCAACATCCACCAGCATCACCAAACATTCCCCAGCACCTTCTCAACATTCCAGCAACATCCCTCAGCATCCCCAGAAATCCCCCAGCATCTTCTCAACGTTCCCCCAACATCCCTCAGCATCCGCAAAAAATCCCCCAGCATCTCCAAACATTCCTTCACATCTCCCCAGTATCCCTCAATAACCCCCGAACATCACCTGAAATCCCTCAACACCCCCAGCATCCCTCAATATCCCCCAAGATCTCCCAGTATTCCCCAACATCCCTGCAGAACAAGCCACATGAGGGATGCCCACGGCTTGGCACTGGGCATGGCATGCTGAGCTCAGCTCTTCCCACGGCAGATCTCCCACTCTCTCCCTGGAGCAGACAGCACTCAGGAGGCCTGAGATCTGGCAGTGGGCACCATGTGACACATCCGGCACTGGGCACCATGTGGCACATCCCCTGCACACTCAGCTTGGACTTAGGACACCCTCATATGGCTGAACCACCTCCCTGAAGCTGTGGAGGGATGAAAAGGCTACCCCTTGGCAGGGGGAATGACAGGTGGTCCCATGTAATGCTTCTTGCCACACTGAGGAGTCAGGTCTGCCGGCCCAGTTCTCCCAAGGTTTATTGCTGCTTTTCCTACTGACTTATGTCCAGGACAATGGTTTGAACACAACTGGGGTGCCTGATCCCTGTATCTGTGACTCCCCCCCAGACGAACCATCTGTCTCCCACACCCATCATCTTTCCCCATTTCCATCTCCTCTCCCCATATCCACCTCCTCTTCTCTGTCCTAGTCTCCTGCTCCCCTACTTGTTATCCCTCCTGCACTGCCACCTCTTTCCTGGTCCTGTGGGAGCAGAGGGACAGGGAGCCCCTCTGGGGACATGCCCTGTGACATGCAGGCAGCCCGTGGGGATGGATGTCTGCCAGGCTTGGAGCTGCAGGGCTGCCCCACACCTGGTGAGCTCAAGGAATGTGTCCCTGTCCTGCACAGGGCAGTGGCAGGGGCTGGCTCACCTCTCCCCTGGCAGCCACCAAACACCAGCTTGCCCCTCCCCAGGACCCCACTGCCATTGCTGTCTGGCACTGTGCTCGCTCCTCCCCGAGCCAGAAGGGACTCTGGGCTGGCATCCCAGAGCACTGGGGGACGTGGGCCTCCTGCTGTCACTGGGAACTGGCACAGCCAATGCCACCAGAGCCAGCAGAGGGAAACTGAGTCCCTGGACCCAGAGCTCGCTCCTTCCAGGTGAGTGTGTGGCCACAGCTGGCAGGATGTTGCTGACAGGCATTTCAGGGGGATGCAGGACATTGCTGACAGGGGTTTCAGGGGGATGAAGGACACTGGCTGGCAGAGGTTTCAGTGGTGGGATGCATGTCATTGCTGACAGGGTGGCATGCCCCCTGCTCTGCTCAAAGTCACGTTGTACTCAGCTGGCACTTGGTGCTCGGCCACCACAGCTGGTCTGGAAGAGACTCTGGGGAGGGCAGAAGGAGTCCTTGCTCCCAGATCGATGGGTTCAGCAAAGCACAGGCTCTTCATCACTCACGCCCTTTGAGTCATTCCTCCAGTGTGTGTGATTCCTCCACGGTGAGGATCAGCCATTGCCACCCAGCCTGGCTGCTCTCCTTTCTCACACTGCTTCTGCAGCCAGATGCTGCTCTCTGGCTCTCAAAAAACGCTCTGATTTTTGAGCATCATTTGGAAACTTCCCATGAGAAAAGGAGGATTTTTAGTTCTGGCTGGGTTCTACAGGAGCAGACAGTGGCAATGCCTGAGGTCTGGCCTGGGGCAGAGGCACCAGTGCCTTGAAGGGATCAGTGGCCTGATCCTGGCAGAGCCTGACTGTGACAGAGAAAGAACAGCTCAGCCTGAGCTCATTAACAGCCCGAGGATCCCACAGGGCTGCTGTGGGCTGGCAATGGCTTCAGGCTACAAGGACTCCAAGGAATCTGTCCCATAGCTAAAATGAGCCACGTGTCCTCCTGAGTGGAGAACAAACCCCTGAGAGAGCTGAACTGTGACCAGTTGGAATGGGGCACAGTGCTGTGCCCAGGTGTGGGAGTGCCAGCAGAGCCAGGGCATGGGTAGCTTAGCCAGCCAAGCACCACCAGCAATTTAACTAAGTCTGGTTAACTAAAGGATGGACAACATGAACTTGCTCCTCCGTGAACCCCCCAATGCTGACCCAGCCCCCTCTGCAAAGGGCAGGCAGGAGAAATGGTGGCATCGGTGCCCACATCAGACTCAGGGAGTGATGCCACTCCACCTTGGCAACACTCGGGGAAAAAACACCTTGTGCCAGTGCCCAGGATGGGCAGCCTGGCAGCCCCCAGCATACTCTGAACATCCTCCAACATCCCCCAGCATCCCCCAACATCCTCTCAACATCTCCACCATCCTCTATTATCCCACTAGCGTCCCTCAGCATCCACTTAACACGTCCCAGCACCTCCCAGCATCCTCCAGTATCCTCCCAACATCCCCCACCATCCTCCCGACACCCCCCAGCATCCCTCCAGCTCGCTGAGAAGGGAGGGCAGATGGCAGGCAGGGCTTGGGGCAGGAGAGGAGGAGACTGAGGTCTTTCCTCAGTGATCACATCAGCTCGGAGGAGGGAGCCCTTGGAGCACGGCTCCCGGCAGGTGCTGGCAGCCAGGTGTTGTTCCGGAGGGAGACGGAGCTATTTTTAGTTTCACTTCATTTGCACAACGCCTGGGTGTGTCACGGAGCTGCAGAGTTCACTGGGGCAAGGTGACACTTGAGTGGCACGGGAGTGACCTCGGGCTGGCTCCGTAACCCACAGAATCGCTGCCCAAGATGCCTCTCTGAGATGCTCCTCTTCCTTTCCTCGCTCTGTCCAGGAGCTCTCAGCCAGTGAGGGTCCCTGGCTGACCCCAAACCGGGGGCTGGACGGGCTATTTGGGAACCGAACATTTATCTTCTCCAGCTCAAATTCGTAGATGAGTGAGACTGTTTCTGGGAATATGAGTCTGTGTTTTGCAGGTGTCTGCTGGGAGGTACTTCAGCAGAGTTCGAGCATTCCACTGTGACCCAGGGGAGTTTGTTCCTACATTGCCCCTTCCAGATTTTTCATTCAGCCCTCTGTGTTTTGGACAAATCTGCATAAAAATCATACACTACCTCAGACCTGCATCCCCCCACCCCGGGGCCCACGGGGATACCTCCTCAGAGACACATTCCAAACCCTCTGACAGAAGAGGGACACGAGTCTGGAGCATTCCTGAGCCTGCACTGCACCACACCAACTGTCTGCCCTATTCTGAGGCTTTTTGAAGCTGTTGCCTTTTTTAAAGTTGTTCTTGGTCTCTCTGCCACCGCTATCCAAGCCCAGGGGAATGGTTGAGGTGGAGGAAGCTTGAAGTCTGGGCAGCGATAAGGTAGCAATGCCTGCAAGTGTGATGCCTGTGCTGAGAGGGACAGTGGGATGGGCGGCCACCGGAGGGGACATGGCACTGACTGTGTGCAGGATGAGGAGCATCTTTTCCGGGAGGTGACAGCCCCAGTAACGCTGAGCTGTTTGCCTCAGGCTGGGAGGGCAGCAAGGGTGCAAGGACAAGCTGCCCTGTCCCCCCATTGTGTACACTGCCCCAACATCTTGGCATCAAGTCTCTGGCTCAGGCTCCCCTCCACATGGCCATCGTGTTTCAGAGCATCCTTACCCTGGGCTCTGGGGATGCCACAACCTCTGCTCCTGGCAGAAGCGTGTCCCTCATCAGAGCCCAACTGTGAGTGTAGACCCAGTGTAGCACAGGTCTCCCAAAGTCCTGCAGGGCAAGACCCCCTGTACCAACCAGCAGCCCCAGGACAGTCGTGCTCACGTTCAGTTTCACTCCTGGTTCGTTAATGTGAACAATTTCTTTCTTAAATCAGAATCAATCTCAGAACCCTGTGAGGTCCCAGCCTGCCTTACGGTGAGCTTTGGTGAGCTCTCAGGGCTGCCACAAGCTCTCTCTGACAGCACACAGCAGCAGGGGACCTGTCCCCGTTGCCTTGCAGAGGTGGCAGAGGGCATTGCTTTCAACCCCCACCACCCTGCCACTGTGGGTGCCCCTCACCCCATGGCACCTTGCAAGTCCCCTATTGCTGACGAGGCTTCGGGCATGCAAGACCCAAATACCCAATGGGAGAAGGAATCCCTTCCCTTTTGTTTCTATCAAACAGTCTGGCTACGGGAGCAAAGTAATAACTAGCCTGGTACACGCCTGTTTGCCCGGGAAAGGAGGGAGAGGGTAGGGAGGGGACATGGCAAACGCAGACGGCTAGTGCGGGTTGCCCAGTGCTCAGGCGGCTGCTGCTGGAGGGCTGCGGGTGGTGGGCACTGCCAAGGACCTCCCCACCACTGCTGGACCCCTCGTCCTGAGGAACTGTGAGTTTCTGGCCCACCCAACGGGGGCTGAGGCCAACCCAATGTCTGTGCCCACCCCAACCCTGCATCACCAGTGCATGTGGCTGAGCCTGCCCCGCTCAGTCAGGGGGTTCCCATCGGTGTCTCAATGGCACTGATCCTGCGCCCTCCAAGAGGGTGATGGCAGAACGTGAGAGGGGAGTCACAGGGGCCTCCTGAAGAGGCAAGGAGGGAGTCAGAGAAACTCGTCCACTCCAGTCCCAGTCTCTGTGTCATTGCTCCCCGCGGGGATGGTGTGCAATGGAAGTTGGGGATTTGGGCAGTGAAGCACCCCCAGGGTTTGACCAGCTGTTCCCAGCACACCAGGGTGCAGGCCAGGAGCCCTGACAAGCTCTGGAGCTGCAATTCCTCGTCCCCTGCTCCCTGGAGCTTGTGGGTCTGACCATGCCATGCTGCACTGAGGTCACTGCTGCCAGCACTGCTGCAGCAAACCCATGGCCTTCCTGACCTCCTGTGGGATGCCAGCTCTGCTCCCGTGGGTAGGTTTCCCAGGAGTCACCAGTGAAGCACAACACGAACACTCAAACCCATTTTTGGGAAAACCAAAATGATGATGGGAGGGATTTTCCTTGAGCCATAGCGGGAGGTGAGTTCCTGGGGCTGCCTGGCAGGGCACACCACGGGGACATCCAGGCACTTGGTGGGTTGGTGTCAGGGCACTGGATGCAGCCCTGGGTGGGCAGGGGAGCTTTCTCTGCCCTGTGAGCAGGGGCTGCACATCTGCCTGCATTGGGGTGGCCACACTGTGTTCCAGGAGGAACTGAGTACCCACGGCAAGGTCAGCTCAGGGCAGGGGCAGTATTTTGCCGTGGAACTAAGAGAGCAATGGTCTGGAAGCAGCAAAAAGCCCTTTGGGAGAGGCCCTGAGCTCTCCCCTGTGGTGGAGCCACGTTGGTGACTCACCCCCGAGTTCCCTGTGACGAGAGGTCACAAATGCAAAAATGTGACTTGGAGCGAAGTCACTCCTAAGCTTAGTGTAGCAAATAAACCATCTTCAAGCCTGTATTTCAGGATGAGTATTTCGTTTCTGAACTTATTTCGATTCAGTCCCTCTGGCTCTAGCAAAAAATCCTTCATTTTTCCCTGTTGTGGGTAAACCTCATGCTCCCTTGTTGCTGTGTCCATCACACGTTGCAGCCAGGGCTTCAGCGCTGTGTGGAGTCTGGGTTTGGGTGACAGATACATGGGGAATATCAAAGCAGGGCCCCTAAACCCTGGGGGATGCCATCCTGGTGAGGCTGATGGGCACCACTCAGGATACTTTAATATCCCTGGCTGTTCCCAGTGAATCCCAGCTCCTCCTGCAGCCATGAGGGTCCAAGCCCACCTGGCTGCAGCACACACTGGAGCTCTGGAGAAACACGGGAGGGGTCTGGTGGGACTCTGAGGGCAGAGAACCTGTGATGGGTGACTTGTGCGGGGGCTGCCATTCTGCTGGTGTTGCCAGATGGGTTGGCCAGTGGGTGCACCCCACCTGCCTGCCAAGGCATTGGCGCTGGGGATGCAGCTGTGGGAAAAAACCTGCCCTTGGAGCAATGGGAGGTGGCTGCTCTCTGCTCCAGCCCTTCCAGGGCTCAGAGCAAAAGTCAAGGTGCTTTGTGCTTACCAGGAATACTGTGGGTTGTGCTCCCTTGGAAAGCTGTGAGGAAGGAGGTGGGCAACCAGTGCTTGGTGTGCTGCTCCAGGCAATGGACAACCTGTGTGTCCCCAAAATTTTGGGGAGACTTCAGACCCCCAGGCAGACCTTGGGGTCGCTGAGCCCCAAGGAGCAGAAGATCACTCATCCCATATTTTGAATGTACTTTGGTCGATTTGGGGCTGATTTCGGGGAGTTTGGGGGCTCACCTGTGCCCAGGTGGGCTTCAAGGCTGGCAGCAGGATGGGACAGTGTCACAGATCTCCAGCAGGGGATCTGTGCCCAGCACTGAGCACAGGTGGGCCAGGAGTTTTGGGAGAGTCTGTGGTGCACCCAGAGGGTGCTTGTGTGCAGGCAGCCCTGCTCACAGGGGCTGTCAGCTCCTTGGGAATGGTGCCCACAAGTTTCTCTGCTGCAGGGGCTTCCTTCAGAGACCTCCACCCAAAATTCATCATCTCCATGGCCTCTTCTGGTCCCCCCCACATCTTGCCCTCAAACCAGAGAGCTCACCCTCACCATCCTGACCAGACACTGCCCATCCTGCATCCACGGGCAGCATCTGGCCACAGCAGCCAGGGCCTGATGCTGTGACGTGCTGAGCAACCCCAAAAATGTCTGTCCAGGCCAATATCTGCCGTCAGACCCCACAGAGCCTGTGCCACGGCTCATCCCTTCCTGTGGGGCCAGGGCTCAACACCAGGAGCAGGGGGACATGGGGGCACTGGTCCTCCACTGATGCCCAGAGGTGGGTGAGGACTGGGGGTCACACTGAGGGAGTTCTGGGGGGTTCTGCTTGTTTTGCACCAAGCTGGCAGTGCCAGAGTGCTGAGGGCAGGGTCCAGACCCCTTGGCTATGCCCCCTTTGGCTGCCCACAGTCCAGGCTGTCTCACCACACGGAAGGGCTGGTCCCCAGCCCACCAGTGGGGAGCAAGGCACCACAGTGGCATTTGTCACCTGCCGTGGGCTCCCCACCCTGGGTGGGGACAAAGGTCACCCCGCAGAAATTTCAGCGGCTGGATGATGGAAAATTCCCTGCTCTGTGCACATGCAAATGAGGGCTCTCCTCCCTTCTCCAAGCCCCAGCAGGGCTGGGAGTTTCCATATCACTGGTTTCCATATCACTGGTATCACAGCTGGTGACCCACTGAGGTCACCATCACACATATTGGCCCCCCCAAACCCTGTCCTCTCTCCTGGAGGTGTCCTGGTCACAGGACACACTTCAGTCCCCAGGGCAGCTCTCACTGCCCACAGCCTGTCCATGCACCTCGGTGGGCTGTGCCCATGCCCTGCCCTCCCAATGGACCCCTGTCTGGGGCCAGAGAAGCCTTTGCTGAAGCCACATACAATCAGGGCCACATCCCAAGGACCGGGGGTGTCCCATGGAGGTGGTCACATCCCCATTGCTGTGGCCAAGGAAGAGGGGGGGAAAAGTTGTGCCAGGGTTTCTCCTTGAAGGTTGGAGGTTGTGGTAGGACGCAGGTATCTGTCTGTGCTCTGATGTGTAGGGTTGGTACCTGTGCCCACTGCAGGGCACTGAGATGCTGATGCTGTGGGGACTGGAGGGCCAGGAACCCCCTGAGGTCCTGGAGCTGCACACCATCAGCACTGCATGCTCTGGAGGTATCTACAGACCACGCTCAGGGGAGGGCAGAGAAGAGGAAGGGAACCTCCTTTTAAGATAATACCTTTTAAGCCTTTACCTTTTCCAGGTGCCTTTTCCTTACCCTTTTCCAGGGCTGTGGTACTGCCTGGGATGCTTCAAGGATGATGCAGGGAGCTTGTTACCCTGCTTATTACCCTACCAAGCTTGTTACCCTGCAGAACCCCTGCACCCTGAGATACCAGCGTTACAGCCACGAGGACATGGCCATGGATGGGTGAGATGTAGTCCACCAATGCTGGAGCTGCTCTACCCCAACACCTGCAGCATCAGCAAGGCCAGTCACAAGCGCAGAAGTGCCAGTGGCACCATCCACCCCAGGCTCCAAGACCTGCCACCTGGGGGGCAGAGGTGTCAGCTGTGGCTGTGGCAGCAGGAAAGACGGAGAGGATGGAGAAAACCCCAGGCTCCCTGTGCAGTTTTCCCTGCTCTCTGGTGACTCAGTCCCACGTGCTGAGCTGCTCAGCACCGAGTCTCCGACCCACACAGCCTCCAGCTGTGTGACCCACAGAGGGCTGGAGCTCCTCAGGGCCACAGTAAGGCTGGGGCCAGCAGCTTGCAGGGTTGCCCTAAATTCAGGTCAGAGGCTCCAATTTAGCAGCGAAGCCAGTGGTCCTGAGTCACCAGGTGACGATACGATACTGTGCTGGTATCTCCCAGGTGTGGCAATGCGATGGGTGACGTGAGGCCAGCAGCGAGGAGGGGATGAGGCAGCAGCAAGTGCAGCCTAACGCTGATGGCACTCGTGACTGTAGGTGGGGGATGTCTGCTGTTCACAGCTTTGGGCAATTGCTGAGGAGCTGGTAAGACAGATCACTTAGCTGGCAAATGTCCAAAGTCTGCCAGAAGTTGGGCTGTTGTTCTTTGGGAGAAGCTATCGAGCTCCAAGGAAGCCTCCTCACCCCTCTGTCCTGTCCCTGACAGTGTGGTCATGGGCACGGTCTGCTGCCTGCATGTCCTGACCATCACACTGGCACCTTTCCTGCCCACTCCTCTGAGTCAGGTGTGCCACCTGGGAACAGAGATGGCCCTGGAACCCTCATCCTCCTCTGGTTACCAGTGACAGGACCTGAGAGAACAGCATGAAGCTGTGTCAAGGGTAGTTTGGGCTGGATATTGGGAACAAGTTCTTCCCCCAGAGGGTGGTGGGCACTGAACAGGCTCCCCAGGGCAGTGGGCATGGCCCCAAGGCTCACATTGCTCGTGGAGCATTTGGACAACACACTCAGGCACAAGGTGGGATTTTGGGGTGTCCTGTACAGGGCGAGGAGCTGGACTTGATGATCCTTGTTGGTCCCTTCCAATTCAGGTGATTCCATTATTCTCACATTCTATGATGGAGAGCAGCAGTCCAGGGCTGGCTGCAATCCCAGAACACTCCTGTGGACTCTGTACTTGGGGCAAATGGTCCCTTGGTCCTACAAGGGTATCTTAAGTCTGTGGTCCTAATCACAGCCATGCAGGTTGCTGTGTCCTGCCCAGGCTGGCAGGTCTCTCCCTCCTGTCTGGGACACTCAGAACACAAAACAGTTATCTCTGCTCTCCTTAGAAGCAATTCTGGGGCTGCCAGCAGGGAGCAAGGGCAGAGGGGGGCAGTGGGAGAGCAGGATCCAAATGGCAATATCCTGTGACCATCATGTCGCAAAGCTCTGGAGGATTTCCAGCACACGACATCCCTGTGCCTGCAGGGTGCCGAGGGAGCCCCAAAAAGGGAGGGGAGAGCAGAGAGCCAGTGCTGGACACAGCCAGTGGGGCACAGCCAGCGTGCTCCTGCCCTGCGAGCCTGTGCTGTGGACATAGGAAAACCATGAAGCAGAATATCTAGGCCATCTCCCCACTCCCAGTGTGTGGCAGGCTGGCAGATAAGATACCACGGGCAGATATTTGAGCTGATGCCGTGCCAGGCTCCGGGGCTGGTAAAAGGGCAGGCTGCCAGGCAGGTGGCAATACTGCCAGGTGGTGCAAGGACACTGCTGCCAGCCCAGAGTGCCAGCCCACTTCTGTACATCACGAGGGTGATACCAGCAGGTACCCCACGTCTCCCTCCTTTCCCCACACTTTGACAGACAGCAGCCAAAAAAGGCACCCAAAACAAGAATGATCAAATAAAAAGCAGTAGCTCTGCCTGCGTCTCGTGGAAGGTGGAGAGAGCAATGCTTGGAGGTGAAAGATCCTGCAATAATATCTGTCGATGCATCAAAAACCTGCCCCAAAACTGTTTTGTCATTGCCAGTCGAGAGGACCCTGTGCAGGGAACACTTGAAGCGGCAGTCCTGTCCTGTGTCTCAGCCTGAAGGCCTGGCCATGCCCCTTGTGCAAACACCTCGGGGCGGGGGCAGCTGTGAGGGTGACAGAGACCAGCGAGAAGTGTGAGAGCCTGAGTCAGTTCCATTTAAAATAGAAATCCCCTGTCACCAAGGTCTCGCCCTGAGCTTTGGTGGGTGCTCGGAAGAAGTTCTTGCTCCTCCTGTGCTTCTGCTCTGATTGGCATAGCTTGGTTAATGCCATGGCCCCAGTTAGGTCACCAGTTCACTGGGGAAAAGTCCTGCTTTGAGGTAGGGTTTCAGTCCCAAACAGTTCATGGAACTTGGGGAAAGGTCTGCTCTTTCCACTGTCCAACAGTTTTAGCCTATAGTGCATTTCTCTTCTCATCTCATCTCCCCTGCCACTGGTAGAGACCTCTGGTCCCTCACCCATGTTTGGGCTGGGGGTCCATCTTCAGGCACCGCTTCCTCTGAGCTTGGTTGAAACGGCTCAGTTTGCTGAAATGACTTTTCTTTTTTCCCCTATCACAATTTTCTCACTTTTCTTCTTATGCTGGGTTTGCAGATGCTGAAGTTTTCTGGCCTCAGCCTGGAACACGGAATGACCCTTCTGCTCCCTCTGTTCTTTTCCCCATTCAGTGACTGATAAGTGATAAGCAGCATTCATTGCTGGGTGCCAGCCTCTTGGTGTCCCTGTGGTTTCCTTGGGGTCTGCTTTGGAGAGGTGCTGGGCCTGGGATATCCAGGTGGGATCATGCTGACAGGTGGCTGCAGAGGGACCAGGTCTCCTCCCGCAGGAGCAAGGAGCCCTGCAAAATGCACCTAGTGCAGCCCCAAGCCTCCCATGATGGAACCCACGCTCCTCCCTCCCCCTTCCCCTGATTCCAAACACCATTCTGACCTTGGGTGGCAGAGTCCTGCCAACCTGCTCTGCCAGGAGGAGGGGCTGAGCCCTCCCTGGTGGCTGTGCAGGAGTAGGCGGTATCTGCAAACCCTGAGTCAGGTTGCAGGAATGCAGTCGGGATGGGGTGGTAAGGAAGGACAACCTGACCCATCGTGTGGGGGTGGGGGGGGACATCCCCATGTCTGTGGGTGATGCCTTTCCCTGCAGGTGACATGGTGACAAGCCCTCATGCCCACACCTGCACCTTGCTGTGAACACATGCACCACCTCTGCTGGGGCTGTGGTACCCCCTGAGCAGCCCCAGTTCCTTGCACTGGGATGTTCTCCTGGGTGAGCCTGTCCAGCCATGGCTCTGCTGGGTTTCAGCAGGGTCAGTGTGCTCACCAACATGAATCCTCTCAAGCATTATTCTTCTCCTGCAGTGTTGGAGTCAGGATAAAGAGTGCCCCAGGGCTCAGAAGCAGAGAGGAACCATGGCAGTGAACCACAGTCCTGGCTGCCCTCAGGAGACCCCCTCTCTGTTGACCTCTGTGTGTCTGGGCAGGTCTGAGAAGTGAAGAGCATCAGTCACCACCCTCTGCACACCATTTCCAGCTCACAGCCACTGTGCTGGCTCTTTACAACTCTCCAGATTTCACAAGGGCCCTGCCTTTGTGGGATCCAACCTTAATCTCCAAGAGCGTGTCCCCAGCGGCTGCTGGAGCAGCACTGCCAGCCTGGCCAGCACATCTGGAACTCCTCAGCCCACAGGCAACTGCACTGGGCAAATGGATCGCAGCTGCAGGAACAGGTCCAGCCAAGGCACAGGTGTGTGGCAGAGGCTGAAGCCACACAGGCACCACTGGTACCTCAGCCCTCCGAAACCAGGCTGTGGACAGCTCTGGGAAAGCCCTTCAAGGCAATGTCAAGGTTCCATTGGGGCAGGCACATGATACGGTGTTAATGTATTAAAATTCCTCTGAGAAGGGAAATTTTATTAAAATAAACTGCCTGAGCCTCTCACACTGCGGAGCTCCCAGTTTCACTCATCCTCACACCCACGCAGGGTCTGACCGAGTGCAGCCCTGGTAGGAGGGATGCTGGCAGATGGGTCCTTCCTGTGTCTCACGGGTTCCTCTTTACTGGCTGCAGCAAACAGTGCTGACAGGTCTTCTACACCCTTTAGGAATCAACCATTTGCATGGAGCCTCTGGTCCCCCTTCCAAGAACCTCAGGCTGGATTGTTGCCTCTGTCTGGGTTTCCTTGCTGTAGGAGCTTTCAGAGGTGCCCTCCTGGTGTCAGGGGAGGAGGAGGAGATAAGGGATGTGCTTGTATCGTGTTGCCATCCTTCCTCTATCAAAGCAGGAGGCTCCTGCTGGTGTTACCCACACCCCAGCCCTTATGAAAGTGCAGCCATCTGGGCTGATGTAAACACCAGATTGCTCAGCATCTTCCTGGTGTTGACTGTGCCTTGTGCAGGCCATGCTCATAATTTCATCTTTAGAGTTTCTTCTGGTACTTTCAAACACACCCAGCCCCTCACACACTTCCTCCATCCCAGCCTCAGTGCACCTGTTACATGGCTTTACAAGTAGGACAAGAAACCTAGTGCAGAATGTTCTTCTCGTGACCATAATGATCTCTTGGACAGGAAAACCAGCAGCATAAAACCTGCGGCAGTAGTTATGTGCAAAAAGAGGGACATTATTAAAACAAAGAAATTAAATTAAAATTAGCAACTAAAAAAGTAATATAGAATCACAGAATCATGGAATTTCCGGAGCTGGAAGGAACCACTGAGTCCAACCCCTGGCCCTGTGCAGACACCCCAACAATCCCACCCTGTCCCTCAGAGCATTGTCCAAACCCTCCTGGAGCTCTGGCAGCCTTGGGGCCGTGCCCACTGCCCTGGGCAGCCTGGTCAGTGCCCACCACCCTCTGGGGGAAGAACCTTCTCCTGAGATCCCCCCTGAGCCTGCCCTGACACAGCTCCAGCCCTTCCCTGGGTGCTGTCCCTGCTCACACAGAGCAGAGATTGGAGCTGCCCCTGAGGAGAAGCTGCAAACCCCAACGAGGGCTGACCTCAGGCTCCTCTTCTCCAGGATGAACAGATCAGGTGACCTCAGCTTCTCCTTGTATGGCCCCTCCAGACCCTTCACCATCCTTACAGCCCTCCTTTGGATGCTCTTTAATGGCTTTATATCTTGTTTTCATATTTTATAACATGTTAGATGTTACGCAAATATGATACTGGAGGCAGAGGGCAAACGTGCGTGTCTGTCCATAGAGACTCTGGCAGTGTTATAGCAAATGTTTTTGAAAAGCAAGTGGGGGAGTCTGTTGGAAGTAAAGTGATATCTTTGAATAAGCCATAACTGTGTCCAAACAGTGAGGAGGGTAAACCTGGGCAAGTGAAATGTGAAACCATGGTCAGACAAGCCAGAATATTTTTTTTTAGGCACAGCTTGCTAAAGGCATAACAACTACTTTTCAAACATTTCTGTGAGCAGACAAAAGGCAGTTTGACTGCCAAAGAGGCTGGAGTCAACAAACAGTGGAGTACAACAGCACTCATGAAAATAAGCTGTAAGGAGAAGTTGTCCCTGCTGAGGCACCCAGGGGCTTCCCAGGCTGTGCTCCTTCTGCACAGTGAAGTTTGAGGAGTTTCCTCAAACGAGGATGTCAGCAGAGGGATATTGCAGGGCACAGCTTGCACGAACGGATTAAAAAAATGCCAGGACCTTCACGTGGAGAAATGTCTTCACAGAGAGGTTTGGGGACTCACAGGGGGCTGCATAGCAGGGGATCCATGGCATGTGGCATTTCTCTTCTCATCTCATCTCCCCTGCCACTGGTAGAGACACCTCTGGTCCCTCACCCATGGGGAAGAGTTATGGGGAAGAGTCAGAGTGACTGTGGCACTGAAATGCTCCCCACAGACTGAGGTCATCAGCTGGGTGTCTTGGTGATCTTCTCTGGAGCTGGTGCTGCCGGTGGCATTAAAAGCTCCAGAGGCCCTTATGGTGACCCAGGATCAGCAGTTAGGTCGGTCTGTGTCTGATGGTGCCTCAGGCAGAGCTTCTCAGGAACCCTCCGTGAGCATGTGAGGGAGCAGAAAAGGACCAAGCTGCTTTCCTGTGGCACAAAGGGAGATTCAAGCACGAGGTGGGAAGGAGCACGAGTGATGCCTTACCCCCGTCTCACTTTGCCTGGTGCCTCTGCCTGCCCACATGCTTTGTGCCCTGCTCCACACTCTGCTGCACAGATGGAATCCCTCCCTTCCACTACTTTCCTGAGGAACCAGAGATATTGTTCAAAGCTCTCAGACTGCAGCCAGGGATCCTTTTCCTTCTGTACTGCTTTGTTTTCTCAGGCCCTAGGGCTTGCTCTGAGATCACAGACTGGAGCAGGAAAGACTAGGAACTGATGCTTAAAACCTGACCCAGGCCATCGATGGCCATCAGTGGCCATTCCCAGCAGCTGGTGAGCCCAAGGAAGGAAGCGGGGACAATCTCAGCCTCCTAAAGGTGTGAGCCCAGCTCCCAGAGCAGGGATGCACATGCCAGGGCTGCTCTCCAATAGAGTGTGCACCCATAGGGTGAGCCAAGAGAAGGCTCTGCACTCTCCCCAGGAGCTGGCCCCACAGGAGAGCCCCTGTGATGTCAGATTAGCCAAAACTGAAGTGACTGACCTGTGACACAGCTGGAGCACAGAGGGTAGTCTGGGTGCCTTCTCCCGCAGCCCAAATGTGGCTCTGGGGAACTCTTGTGGCCCTGGGCACAGGGAGCAGGGAGACACTACCCTGGAGGTTAAGGCTGGAGGCACCTCTGGAGATCACCTAGACCATCACACCTGGTCAGAGCAGGGTCAGCCAGAGGAGGTTGCCCACGATGTGCCCAGGTGGCGTCTCCGCAACTTCCCTGGGTAACCCCTTCCAAGCTTCTCTCCTGTCATGCAGTATCATGAGCTAACTTGGAGCAGAGAAGTCTCTGCTGCTCCAGGAACGGGTGATGAACTCCTGTGCCACCCCTGCGATGAGCTGTCCCACGCAGGTATGAGGCAGTGCAGCACAGGCTGCCTTCTCCCAGAAGTCATGGTCTGGCAGATTCCCAGTGAGATCTCCATGCCATGGTGTGACAGGGTGAGCAGTGCTCCATCACCTGCCATCGGAACGTAGAGAAGCACAGGATGAGGCAGAAGTTCTCCTGATCCAGGGTGAGACTCCTGGTGAGGAGCACTCACCTGCAGCAAAGAGCTGGTGGCTTGCAGGCTGGGCTGCGCAAGGGCAGGTCCCTGTCCTGCTCCCCAAACTGTGAAACTGCAGAAATCCCTCCTGGCTCTGGGTTTTGCAGAGCAGGACAGGACAGGGAGAAAAGGGAGCAGGTGGTGAGAGCAGGAAAGGCATTTTGGGAATGGGAGGGCTCTGCAGCTGAAGGACTCTGCTTGAGCTCTCATAAGGCTCTTCTAAAGGTCCTCTATCAGTGAACTGATGTATCACCAGGGTCTGGGCTGGAGGTTGTCAGAAACAGCACTGTCTCCAAGGAGTTTGTTCCTGGTTGCCATAGAAACTGGAGGGTTTTGGTGCCACCTCTGTTTCTCACTGTTATAAATACGATAATTGAAATAAAGCTTTATTTCAGGCCATGGAGGTTGTTGGAGGGATGGGTGTATCCCAGGGGTGTCTTCTGCCAGAGACCACCAAGGGTCTGAGTAAGTTCCCATCGTATCCACATGGGGTGATGAGATGTGCTCAGGGAAGCAGGTCCCAGAGGAGAGGCATCGCTAAACAAGGGCTGTGAGAAGGAGAAGAGGTTCAGGTGTGTGTCCCAGGGCTGAGCCCCCACAGCATCCAGCCACGGTCCCCTGCTCTGTAGCACTGGGGGAATGGGAAAAGCATAACCCCCTGGGGGAAAGGAGCTGCCCCATCCCCTGCCCTGCTTCCCTACACCCGCCGGGGCACGTCCCAGCACCCGGGAGCGCAGGGCGGTGGCAGCCGGGGGTGTGTGGCAGTCCATGGCCACATCATCACCCGCTCCTGCCCGCTGTTCGAGAGGAGAGGCCACAGGCTGCGAAGTCACATGAGGACCTGTCGCTTCATTACTGATTTACAGGCACGGGTGGCTCCTGGATGTGCCGGGCGACACCTTCCCCGCCTCCCTGGATACCCTCTGAACCCAGGAACTGGGGCAAGAGTTTGATACCTGCCAGGTGCCACTGCAGCGGGGAGGCTGCAGGTCAGCCTGGGAGAGGAAAGGGTGAGGGGCTGGCCTGGATATGCATTTGGGGACCCATCAGAGAATCCGCTGTGGCAAAACCTGCTGTGCCCATGAGTGCATATACCCTGCAGGCAGATATTCCTGGCATGGGGTGGGTGAAGACATTTCTCTTTCATGTGCGGGCCCTGCCCTCTCTGATGTTCCTGCTGTGGAGCTGGGGCAGCAGAGCAGTCAGGGTGAACGCTGGGGCACCGGCGGCGTGGAGCAAGTGCCTGGCAGGAGCCCGGAGGGCAGCGAGAGTGGCTGAGCCTCCCCCGGGCAGCCAGAGCAGGTATCGAGAGCGATGCCCAGCCGTGGCACTGCACAGCTGCCCCTTGCCACCCATCCCCACAGCCCTGTGGTGCTGGAGGAGCCAGCATCAGCTGCCCACTTTGACCCTGCCACAGCTCCTGCCGGGCTGGGGACACCAGTTTCTGCCCACAGCGGGAGCTCCTGCCAGGCTGAACCTTGAGCGGTAACCAAGCAGTAAATATCCCAGGGACAATGCGGTGACACAGGTCCCTTCTCAGCCATTGGCACCGGGAACTCACATGAATCACGGGGTGGAAACGAGCCAGCAAAGAGGCCAAGAGGAGGCAAGCCCACATTTCTCTGGAGGGCCCAGCCTTGCCCAGAGACAGGTTAACTGGGAATGGAGTTTTGAGGTTAACTGGTGCACACGGGTCATCTGCTGTACATGAGAAGGGTCCTGGCTGGCCAGGCACCTGCAGGATTCAGCAGGTGATGGCATCGCTCTTCAGTGGCCCAGGGCCCGTGTGGTGGGGATCAACATGGAGCTGCTGAAAGCACCTGAGATGTCCACTGATGGCTCCAGGGCCTCTTGCCTGGGGTCCTCATGTGCCAGGCACTCCTGCCCATGGCACAGCAGGTGTCTCCACTTGCAGCAGGAGCACTGATGACCATCGTGCTGAGTGTCCATCCCTGGCAGTGCTGCGGCAGCAAAGCCAAGTTCACCAACAGCAGAAAGTCTCCACTGACACCCTCCTTCCCAGTCCATTGCAGAAGGACATGTTGGTGTGTGTGCTTCCGACCAGCATTTCCCACCACAAGCTGCACAAGAAGCTGAAATGAAATGAAATAAACCCAAACGTCCTTTGGGTCTGTTGTCCTTGACTTTCCTCCAGGGAAATTTCTCATAACAGCACGTTTGGCTCTGAAACCATCCACAAAAAGGGACTTGCCCCTCGCTCTCTGCGTCCTGCCCACGCAGGACACGTACCCTGAGGCATCTGGCAGAAGGTGGCTGGGTGACTGGGGTGGCAGTCAGCAAGTGCCGTAAGGAATGCAGGGGAATTTCTGTCCCTCTCCCTGGGCTGATGTCATGTGGGTACAACTGCCCTGATATGCCACCACCTTACCGTGGTCTGGGGCTGTGTTTCAGCGCATTCTGTGGGTTTTGGCTGCCCTGGGAGGACACTCCTTGACCTCAGCATGGGGCACTCCTGGCCCCTGGGCAGGGGCAGCATGCCAGCAGCAGTGCCGGAGCAGGGGGGCTGGCCAGAGGCTCCTTGCCCACCATGAGCCAGCCAGAGCAGGGTGGCTACAGGTGCCTCCTCTGCCCTGCTGAGCCTGGCTGGCAGGTTCGGGGCCGGGAAGGTTGGGCTGCACATCCTGGAGGGCACCAGCCGCCCAGGTGCCGGTAAACACATTGCGAAAGGCTGGGCTGAGCCTCACCCCATGCACACATCACAGCTGAGTCACCCTGCGCTCCTCCAGGCTGCTCCTTTCGCTGCCGTCCTGCCCTCTCCTCTCCGCAGTGCCACCACCAGTGTGGGTCTGCTCTGCTGTGCCCTGCCAGCACCCAGCTCCTCCTCAGCGCTGCCTGAACACGGGAGTGAGTCAGGACTTCTACCTGCCTCAGCCTCCCCGTCCATGAGAGAAGGGCTCACGGGTTGGAGGCAGCTGACTCGGTTCACCAGCAAGAGGACAGACCCATCAGGCAGATCCTCTCCAGGGCCGAGCGCATCACACACTATCCCCATGTGGGGAGGACAGCGTGTCCGGGACCCCTCAGCTTTCCAGAGGGGTCTCAAAGCTGGGACCAGTTTCCCCACCCTGCAAGGGGAGTGACAAAGGCAGTGCATCCCTCCCAAGTTCTCCCAGGATGGGCAGCCAGGGCCAGCCAATGCTGCTGGGAGGGGGAAATGACTCTTAAGCACATTCCAGGTGCAGCTCAGGAAAAAAATGCAGGAACGCTGCTTGCTCTGCCTGGAGAGTTTGGCTCTGCCTCTCCGGGCCAGTGGGAATACTCTCCCTGGCAAGGAGTGCTCAGATGGCTCCCCATTCCTTCATCACTGGGGCCCAGTCAGGATTGCTGCTGGGAGACTCCCTAGACCATCTTGACACCTTTCAGGATGTCCAAGAAGAGCCAGCTGTGCCAAGGTCCCATGAAGGAGGATTTCTGCTCCTTTCAGAGGAGCTTGCTCTGAAGTGATGAAGTTCCTGGGCATGGAAAGAAGTCCTCACAGCAGCATGGCAGGATGGTGCAGGGTGACACAAGGACACGTGGGAGGCTGTAAGCACTTGAGGAGCTCCCCAAAACTGTCCCAACCCTGGATGCTCCAGGAGCTCTGCTCCCCGCCACCCCTGGGCAAAAGGAGCAGCAGAGTCTGGGGGCATCTGGGCTGGCCCCACTGGGCTGATGGCTGCAGAGCCAGTGCCAGGCTCAGCCCTGCCCATGGGCCATCAGCCCAGGCACTGCCCAATGCAGGTTGCCAGTGCCAGCTTCATGGGGGAGGCATGAGCAGCCCTCCAAGGCAGCTCTGAGTTTCAGCTCTTGGCTCACCCCAGCACCCAGTGGAGCCCAGGGGCACTTGAGCCATGTTAGAGGAGGGGGCTGGTGGGAGCCACCAGCTCACTCTTGTGTGCCCACAGCTGGTCCAGGCACAGCCCACCAGCTCAGAGAGGTGGAGATGATGGGCAGGCTCAGCTCAGGTCCTGGGGCTTCCAGGTATTTCTGTCACAGGTAGGTGAATCCTACAGTCACATCATCCTCTGCTTTGCTGTCTTGCTTAGCATGGGAATCTCCATGTCCCTTGGCTCTGCACATGTTGGTGTGTATCACCCTGGGAACTTCTTTCAGCGTAGGGCTGCTCTGTGGGACTGAACAAGGTGTCCATCAGCTTGGAAACCCACTGGAGACTGGGTGATGGTGCTGGTAGATGCCCTGGAGCATGCTTTCTTCATTAGCCACAAGATCTCAATCTGACCTCATCACCAAGCTTGGGTTTCCCTAAACTTCTCTCACTCCAGAGCTGGCAACAGTGGAAGAGTAGTAACATCTGGGAGTGAGAGATGCTGCAGAGAATGTGGTGGACTTTTCAGCACCCTGGAGATATTCAGAGATCCTGTCTGATTCCACTGAGCACTGCTTAGGGGAGACAGAGAGCTTCTGGGAAGCCCCCCACTTGCAGTGGACCCTCTACATCATGACATGCATTATAACCGAGGACACAGGAAAAGGGGGAACGGCTTCAAACCCTGAGGGCAGGGTTACATTAGAGATTAGGAAGAAATTCTTCCCTGTGAGGGTGGGCAGGCCCTGGCACAGGTTGCCCAGAGAAGCTGTGGCTGCCCCATCCCTGGAAGTGTCCAAGGCCAGGTTGGATGAGGTTTGGAGCAACCTGGGCTAGTGGAAGGTGTCCCTGCCGTGGCAGGGGTGTGGAATGAGATGATCTGTAAGGTTCCTTCCAATCCATTCTATGACTCTATCAGTTCTGTTTCTCTGGGGCAGCTGGGAGCATCCTTGTCCAGTGGATGATGGAGGGAGGTGCAGTCAAAGTGCCAGAGGGGTGATAGCAGAATACAGGCGACAGGATTCAAGCATGTTGAGCTCCACTCTAGTTTGTTCATGGCTGGAAGGACACATGTATAGGCAGCAAAGCCAGGTTCTGGCACCAGGAAGGCTCTTAGCTCCTTGCCTAGGTGGCTGCCAGCACTACCTACACTGTGCTGGACCCTCCGGGTGCTGGGACTGGGTCAGGAGGCCAGCGGTGCCCTTGGGAGACCAGCACCCAGCTGGCATTTCTAAGTGGAGAGTAGGAAAGGGTTAGCAATTCCGGGTGATATCTGCATCCAGGTATGCGAAGTATGTGCTGCACCAGCACACATTGGCAGAGCAGAGACTCTCCTTGCTCTTGGCTGGGTTGCCTGGAGATAACTCTGCCAGGGCATGGTGGGGAGAGAGAGCAGGGTGGGGTGTGTGGACATGGGCCCCCACATCCCACCTCCCACTGGCAAAGAGGTTGGCTGGTGGCTCCAGCTCATGCCCTGGTCCCTGGGGAATTTATCTGTCAAATGAGCAGATGTCCCCGCTCCACCACCCCTGCACAGCCAGAATTTGCTTTGCAAAACTGAGAGGTGACATCCAGCACAAGGACAGGGCAATGGGCACACACGGAAATAGTACACTGCTGGCTCTGTTCCTGTTATCCATGAATCGATCAGTCACCACCACCACCACGGGTCTCCACAGCAGCTGCTGCCCAGGATCCGTGCTCTGCCTTCAGTATGCCCCATCCCACGGCACCTGCAAAGCCTCCATGGGTACAGGAGGGAGGTGGGCTGGTGCATGGCACTGGAGCCAGTTCCTGCTGAATCGTGGAAGACAGTGGCTGACACCACTGGCCTCCCCAGGGACAACTCATCCCATTCCTCAGGCTGGGAACAGCCACGGTCCGTCAGGTGTACAGGGGTGAAATCATCACCCAAGCACAGCCCACGGGGAGCCGACTGAACCCAAAGTGTGTCCCCAGTGCGTGTTCCAGAGCACTTGTGGGGACACCCTGTTCCTCAGGGAGCAGACCTTGGAGCTCATCCAGCCAAAATCTTACCTCGTACCCCAGCAAAAACTGTCCCAACCAAGGGAACTTGCAGGACCGGTCCCCACGCCTGCTGCCACCAAACAATGTGTGTTGTTTTGACAAAGGCAAAAGCAAACCACAGCCTCCAGCAGCCCCAGCAGAGCTGGGAACAAAAGGCGAGGGGTACAGACTCCCAGGGAGCCTGACAGGAGAGGGAAGGGAGGGGGAAAGTGTCATTGCAGATTCCCAGGCTGGGGAAGGCTGTGGAGCTGGAAAAGGTACAGACAGACCACCTCGACCAGGAAGATGCTGGGTTTTTTCACACACTCCTTTTTCAGTTCAGACAAAGGCCCAAAGTGGGACAAGGGGGTGTTGAGGGTCTTCTCCTCCCCAGGTGCTTCTCTGTCCATGCCTTGTCCCCAGGTGACCAGCTCCCAGGCTCCATACTAGGGTTGTCACAGCAGCAAGGTCCATGTTTCACTGAGAAAAACAGGTTTAGGGCTTTCTCCTGCTGCCTTGGCACCAGCAGAGTACAGGGGTCTGAGATGGGGCAGTGAGGGGGCCCAGGACAGTGCCTGGGGAGCTGCTGTTTTGGGGACAATACTAGCAGCCCTCCAAGCAGCATGCAACATCGGTGCCCACCCTGCAGTGCCCTGCTCAGGAACCCTGACATTCCCTGCTCCCCTGCCACGAGGTGCTGGGTGCACTGCAATGCACAGAAACCCCCCATGTGCAGACTTCATGTGTGCCTGTGTGACCCACCCCAGAGGCTGGATTTTGGGTTTGCTGCCGGGGCTGGGGATGTGCAGGGCTTTTCCCCAGGGGAGCAGGAAGGTTTTGGGTACATTCTGGGGACCAAAAGCCCTCTCCCAGGGCTGTGCATTGAGGAAATTTGGTCTCCTGGCACTAGAAGCCTCTCATTTCCCATGGGGAATAAGGATGTTGAACTGAGTGGGCTCTCCTGTTGCTGTTCCTCAGTGTGTGCAGAGGCACATCCTCCTGCACACTACCTCACAGGGACAGTCCAGCACACAGGGCAGCATAAAGACCTCATTGTTCCCAGATGGAAATGATCATCCTGGTGACCTGGAAACACAGAGCAGCTCTGTCAGCAAAGCTATAGGGTTTCAAAGGCTGAGATCAAAGGGCCTCCCAGGTCAGACTCTGCCAGGCCCTCACAGACACCTGTAATAAGGGCACCTCCTTCCAATTATTCTCATTTTGTCTGTGACAGTCACCAGGGCCATGGGGCTCATCCCTCACTCACAGAGCAGCAGCAGGGACAGGGACATGATCCCCGCTGCAACAGGCATGGACAAAGGACTGTTGTGTGAGGAAGGGCAGGCACAGGGATCTCTGGCAGAGGAAGATTTGCTCCCCTCTGCCTGCTGTGAGCCCCAGCCATGCCTCTTGGTCTCTCCCACATCCCAACACCCTGTCCAGGCAGCCTCTGCTGCTCCAGCACATCCCAGTGATGCCCCTCTGCCACCTTGCACAGCTGGGCAGAGTGGGGGCAGCCAGTGCTGCAGTGGACCAGTGCCACTGGGGGTCTGACCTCTCCCAGTGCTGTGCACTGGGAACCTGCTCTGCTCCCTCTGCCAGACCCTGGAATCTCTCCTGAAGCAGCTCCACAGAGCGGAGCCTCTTATCTCCTGGACTTCAGACCCCACCGTGGGACAGATAATGTATCTGCAGACACACCTCGAGCATGCGGCGATCAGCCTGTGAGGGCTGAATTTCTCTTTCTGCTGTAAATTGGCAGAGGTGGTCCTGGAAATGCCTGTGCTCTTGTGCAACCCAGGCCACATCCCCCTGGCCTGGGTAAGCACAGCTCCTGGCACAGCAGGGACACCACGCTGATACCTGCAGGGTGGATCAGAGGAGGGCGAGAAACTACTTTGGGCGCCCTTTCAAGTGGTATAAGAATGGCTCCTAAAGTGCAGGGGCAGGCACTCTCCTGTGTGGGTTCAGCAGGGAGCAAAGCCTGCTGCAGCTTGTGTGATGAGTGGGGTCTGTCCTCGGCAGGTCGGGCTCAGCAGGGGTTAGGAGGAAAACTAGGGCTGTCCCTGACTTGAGACGTCACAGGAGAAAATTAGCACAGCTCCCCAGCAAATGGTTGTGCTAATTAGAAGAGGAGGAGGTGACTTATATTGCTTAGAGGCTCCTCTGGCCAAGGGTCAGTCAGGTCCTGACCTGGCATGGGGTCAGTTCTGACCATGGGCTGCAGGCACCTGAGGAGCAGGATGTGTATGGTCCCTCTTTTTGGGTCAGACGGGTGCCTTGCCTGCCCCAGGTGCTGCTGGTTTGAACTTGGCTTACCCTCCTGGGAAGATGCTTTGCCTCCTCGCTTCCCTCCACTGGGGCAGCCAAAGGAAGCTGAGAGTGGAGTGGGATGGGGCTGCAGAGGTGACTCCAGCGTGGGATACGCCTGGGGCTTGGAGAGGAGGGCCAGGCGCTGCATGTAGGGTGGGGGGACACTGCCAGTGGGGCACAGGGTCGCTGACCAGTCCAGGTTCTGCTCCTCAGGACAGCACACATTGATGGCAAATGTTGTGGAATGGCAGTAACCACCCTCCCACTGGGCACTGTCCCTGTGTCCTCAGGAGCCACTTGGTCTGCCTGGCTCACACGGCACAGCACAAATATGCCCTCTGTGAAGGTGGTTTGGAGACAAGCAGGGGGACACTGCTGGGGCTGTGGCAGCCAAAGCCCCTGGGCAAGGTGTGCCACGCCACAGGCAGAGGTAAGGGTCTGTCAGGGCCCTGGGGTGCCATCAGCTTTGGCTGTGCCTGGGAACCCCTCAAACACCACTCACCGGAGGCTGTGGGACTGGGACAGCCTCTGTTTGCCTCGTTGCTGCTCCTCCCAGCACAGCCGTGTTTGCCTGTTTGCCTTCACATGGCGCCCAGCGCTGAGCAAACAGCACATGGGGAGAGCCAGCAGCTGGCAGGGAGGGACAGTGTTGGCGTAAGCCCCAGGGCTGCCTCCCCTGCTCCCCCCGTCACAGGCTTTGCAATAAAAACACAGATCCAGTTTGAGCTGGGAGGCTCAAGGGTGGGGATACTGGTGAGCCACGACTGTCAGAGCGGAAGGGTTGTTGTGGGGCACGGGAGGGATTCATCACCTTGCTCTCAGGGGTGAACGGGACTGTGTTAGACCGTGGGTGCTGTCACCCCAATCTGATGCTCGTTTTCTACATGGGGAAGGCAACTTGCCCTGACTGGGAGGGTGCTGGGAGCAAGGGGTGCACGCTGGGTCTGTAGCAATCTAGCCATGACACCTGAACCTGTACCTTCCTCTGGCTGTGTTTTGTGGAGAAGGCTGGAAATGGTCCAGCCTGGCCTTGCCACCCCATCACCAGCATCAGCATTGCTCAGAGAAGCAGCTACAGTAGATTGAGGGGCTTCTACAGCTCCACCCCAGCCCAGCTTTGCTGAAGCCCATCCTAAAGCACTGCTGGCCATCAGCTTCTCCTGGTGATGAGCTTAAATCCCACCTGCTCCTACAGAACCTGCCCCAGCCTTGCTAGACACAAGGACCATGATGGTGTTCTTCTGGGAGACCACCAGCCAAGCTTCAGCAGGACCAAAGGCTCATGCCATCACACCATCACACCATCACATCATCCCAGAAGCACATATTCCCCTCTGCAGGTTGCTGACAAAACACCTCGGGCTCCCTGAGGCTCTAGAGGGGCAGTGCTGGTCTCTGGTCCTGACCCAAAATTACTACACCTCCTGGATAGAGTCATCCTTGTGACTGCGATCACCACTGTGCTGACTGGGTGGAATTCCACCAGGAACTGCCCCAAGGACCTGACGATGTTCCTTGATGGGAGAGATGCAGGACCACTGTGCCATCCCTGCTGCTGGGCAAGAAGATGCCCAGGCAGACCAGGCAAGGTGAAACCGTGGTTAGTGCGATGGCACTCACTGATGGAGAATAAATAAGGACATCTCAGCAGTTTCCCTCCACAACCCCAGGTTACACACAGGGATACAGTTCCCTCCAGCACACCTACCAAGTTCTCACCTGGCCTGTCCCCCAAAACACACAGACCACTCCTGCCTGCAGGTAGGCTTCACAGGTGGGAGGACTGCACCTTGGGAGTGGGTTTGGCCAGCCAAGCTCATGCCATGGAGAGCTCTGCTGCTGCTGTGGAAATCTCATGGCATCCAAGACCTGTAGCTTGGGTAGACATGAAGTTCCTCTGTCCACAAGACAGCCCAAAGCTGATCAAGACCATTTCTTGTCCTAACTCTGACCTCCCTTACTTTGGCTCCTGATCTTCCCTGCCCACTGCTCCCAGTCCCATGGGAGACATGGCTCAGGTGTCATGCCAACCATCCTGCAGAATCCCAACGGCATCTCCACTATGATCATGAGCCAAAGGAGCTGCCTGCACTGGGTGCAGCTCTCCGTGGGCTGGTCCAGGTGTGGGATTTCAGGGCTGGAGAAGATCCAGACAAGCCCTTAAGGGCTGGATTTGGTGTCTGCCTCGGGTCCTGGCCATGAGACAATGCTGCAGGGATCTTGGACTGGGGCTTTTGCTGCCCTTCCCTTCTTCTTGCTGCAGTCTCCCCTTTCCCAAACCACCTGCAGCAGGGCTGGGGTGGGCTCCGGGCTGGGAATGATTGAGACATGGGTGCTCTGAGCCCTTCCCACCCTCCAGGACACAGGGCTGGCCTTGGCTGTGGGGAGGCACCACTGCCCGTAGGGCCCCGAGGTGCTTGTTTTCCTTTCAAACAAGCTGTTAGCATCCACCTCCATAAATAAATAAATCCCAGGAGCCTGGCACCCGCCTGCTCCCAGCCACCACAAAGGGGCCAGTGTTTGCATCCAGCTCCTCCTCCAGCGCTGTCAGGGCTTGCTCATCCCGGCGTTTTGCAAAGTCAGGGCATGGGCTGTTCTCCAGGCACGAGGGAGCCCGGAGCACCCTCGGGAGAGCCCTTGGGCTGCCTGGGTACTGAGGCAGAGCAGGTCCCGTGGGTGGCAGGGAAGTGGGGAATTTCCACAGCCAGGTGGCCGAGCAGAGCCCGCTCCTCAGGAAGCCCAATGACACAGGGGGATGTGGTGGCCAACCCAAGGTCGGGCAGCAAGGTGCAGGGCTGGGGACAAGCCTGCTGGCTCCATGGCATGGGCACCCCCCTCCAGGGCTGCAGGACTCCTGCCCAAGGGCACCCCATGAACTGCCCTGTTCCCAGGCAGACAGGAGCGGAGTTCAGAGGGTCCTTCCCCTCCCTGTCATCTCTTCCTTTCTCCAGGAAATGGGGGCAAGGTGCTGCCTTCACCTGTGTGGATATATCATCCAGTCCTGCATCAGAAGGAGTAAGAGCTCTGCCACGCTTGCTAAGCCCCTGGTCTGGTGCCCAGGGGATGCACAGCTCTGAGCCAAAGAAGGGGGCAAGGGGCAGGTGAGCACCTTTGAGAGTAGGACTTCAAAATGGACCTTAGTTTGGGGTCTCCAGTGGCACTCTCAGTGTTGCATTTTATTTCTGTGAGCAACAGGTTTGAAGGCAAATTAGTTTCAGAACCAGCACATGTCTGAAAAGAGAGAGAACTCTCCAGAACCTGCAGCCCCAAAGGGTCCTGTCCCCTGCACCCTAAATGCCCTCTGAAGCTGAAAGACCCCCTGAGCTGCAGGAGGAGCAGGGCTGTGGCAATGCTGCTGGGGCCAGGGCAGGCAGAGGCACCTCAGCCAGGACATCCAGCCCTGGCTTTGGCACCAAGGAACAGGTAAGTGGTGCTGGGGTCATTCCAGCTAAACTGTACTAAAAGCCTCGCCACCATCAGCAGCCCAGGGAGAGCCAGCAGGACTGCGAGATCCCTCGCTGCCCTGGAGATCTGGGTGGGGATGCTGGGAACCTCCCTGGCTTCCCACATCTCCGCTGGGAGTCTGGCCAGCCGGTCGTGAACCTTGGATCCACGTGCCCAGTGCAGGGGCAGGCGCGCAGGAATGCAGCCCCAGCTGTTACAGACCCACCAGGCACTTGGCTGGGGGAATCCTCAGTCTCAAAACATCCTGGTTTAGCATGAACTGATACTGTGCCTTATTTATCCCTGGGCAAAGTGTTGCCCTGCATCCTCCATCCTCTCCCTGTGCCCCACTGTGGCTCTGCTCTCTCAGGACGGCTTAAATGAGGGGGCATGGTTCACCATGGGTGCTGCCACAACCCACACCTGCCTTTTGTGCAGCTCAGGACCCCACAGTTTGCAAAATGAATGTATGGGTGGTGCCACAGCCCGGCTGACACAGCATCCTCGCTCAGCTCCGTGCTGGGGGGCCCTGCCCGCATGTACACCCACCTCCCACAACACAAGCAGACCTGGGGTTACACCAGAACCAGCAGCAGGAGGGATGAGGGGGCTGATGGAAGCAGGTCCATCCACCCACCAGGTCAGGGACCTGCTCTGGCACTGGCTCCACCAGGCAGAGTGCAGACCTGCTCTTCTTTACACTGCTGCCATGCCCCCTGCACTGGGCTGGTGCCTGGCAGCTCTCTGTATGGGGTCCTCCCTTCCCATGGCATCCCTCTGCCCCCATCCAGGGCAGGTGCCCTCAGTTCTGCTCTTCCCCTCATTCCCACATCTTGGGGCCTGGGTGCAGCCCTGCCTGACAGGCTCCCAACGGCTCAGGGAGTGGGGGACAGCTCTTCTGGCTATGGACAAAAGTGGCAGAAGGAGAAGTGACTGGATAACAAGGCCCCTGACCATATTGCAGCATGAAAAGAGAACATTTCTAACCATCATCAGGGCAGGGAGGAGCTGCAAGTCTTTCCCAGGCGCATGTTTGGATCAAGGACCAGACATGATGCCTGACCTGTCCAGAGGCACGTGGGATGAGCACAGGGTCCACGGGGGCCGTGGCATCTGCCAGCAGGAAAAACAGCTGTTGGAGAGGAAAAGGAGGAATAATTTCCTGGGAAGCATCACCAGATCTGCAAGGTGCCCAGGGGGTCCAATGCCTTGAGATGGCAGAGAAGAAGGGGCAACTGTGCCTGATCCCTGTGCCCTGCAGGGTTGTAGCCCTCCCAAAAAGAGTTTGCCCAGTTTGGTGATCAGGTGGCAAAGGCGAGCCTGGGGAGGTCAGGAGGGGGCTCAGGGGCTCTGGAATTTTTCTGGTCCATCTGGGTACCTTTGAACCTGCTGGTTCTCAGGCTGGGAAGGTGACAGTGGGGGACATTGTCCTCCCGTGGCAGGAGGCTGTTACGCTGCAAAACCCATCACAGGGGATTTCTGCTGATCCCATCCAGGTCAGGCCTCCTGACCTGACCCAAATATGACCCGTCCTGACCCCAACCTGCCTGTTCCGGCTTTGATGACAATTATGCCCTGCAGACTGTTCAGCCTCTCTGCCACACCTTGTAGGCGGGGGCAAAGTCTGCTGCTCCCCCTGTTCGTGCCCTGTGCCTGTGCTGCAGTGCCTGGCACTGGTTCCCGACCCCCTTCCTGGAGCTCCTGTGGGAAGAGGAGGGGGCTTCACTCTGCCTGCCGACCCTGCTGTCCCACCCCCAGCCCCTGGGCTCACCTGTGTGTGCCCTGGGCCCTGCAGACCTTGAATAACCTGTTCCCCCTCCTCCTGTTGCCTCATGACAAAGCACCTGGCATGCAGCTCGGAGGGTAACCACAGTGGAATGAGCTCATTGCCACTCTGGGGACAGTGTGGGACAGTCACAGGGTCATTGGAGATGCAGCCTCTGGCCTCCTCCCCATCGAGCTTTCCCTGTGGCACACCCCGTGTGAGGTGTCTGTTTCCTTAGCATAAATGGGATTTTCCCACTGTTTGGGGATGGGGGCAGTCAAGCTAGAGACTGGTAGGCTTTGCATTGAGATTCCCAGGGCGCTGCTGCAGATCAAGGGGAGGAACTGGTCTCTCCAGAACCCCGTGCACCAGCAGTTCTGCACGGTGCCAAGTGACCTCTTGCTGTGCTGCACCCTCAGCCCTCTCCACCTCCCAGATGCAGGAGTTTGCTTTGAACCCTGGCCAGAGTGTCTACCTTATGGAGACCTGATTGCAGCTTTCATCCCGGCAAGCTCCATCACCCTACTCCTGTGCTGAGGGACTCATGTCCTCCATGCCCTACAGCCCCAGGGACTTTTGGTGGCCTTTGCCTGGGCTACCAGTCAGTTGGGCTGGTCTGTGAGTGATCCACTGTGGCTGGCTTGCTGGGGCAGAGAGGTGCCCACCCACCTCTGCACCTGGGCAGGAGCATGGCACCCTCACCCCAGCCTAGCAGGCAGCTGAGAAGCTGGAACAGCTTTGGCAGCACCCCATGAGCAGAGGAGGTGCAGTGCTGGCATGTCGAGCAGGGTCCCATGGGATCTTTGGGTTACATCTCACAGACAGGAGCTGCAAGAGGACACAGACAGTCCTACTGCCTGGAGGAGAGAGGCACAGCCCAGACCTCAGCAAGGGGGTAGAGATGTCTGCAGCCCCTTTGTGAGACCTCAAGATGTTTGGCTTGTTAGGATGTGGCTGGGCAAGACACTGTGGCTTGTCACTCAGGGCTGGAGTGGCCCAGCCAGATGCAGGGGGCTGTTTGTGACCCTCGGTTAATGCCAAAGTGCTGTGAGTGCTGGAGGTCTCTGACCCCAGGCAAGCCTGTCCCTGAAATTCTGAGCTCCGGTCACCAATCCGTGGGGATTGAAACTAGGAAAATAAACAGCGTGAGGTCACATAGCCCTTGGACACTGCCCAGCCATGCCCTCAATGGGCCCTCACGGGACGCACTGGGTGGATGGGTGCCAGAGCAGGCAGGGTGCTGGCTAGCACTCCCACAGGTACGAAGCCTGGCTTTGCCATCTCTGATAAAATACCAGGGATGGGCAAGAGTCCACCCATGGTCTGTTTGCATCTTCACCAGACGAGGCTGGGAATTAGCTTCTGTCTGTTGGAGGTTCTGCTGCCCCAAAACAGAGAGCATTCACCCTGTATCATCAGGTGCCCTTCCCTGTTGCCTCCAGCTGGGCTGGAAGAGGGCATGACACACCACTGTGATTCCTTGGTACCATCAGTACCCCACAGGGATTTCTGCCCATCCCAAAGCCCTTCTCAAGCCAGGGAGCTGGGAGCAAGGAGACAGGCTGGCGTGTGGACGGCTAGCCATGGCATAGCTCGAGGCCAGGAGGCACCTGGGTATCTTCTGCAGGTGGTGGAGGTGGGATGTGTCACTTGTGCCACCACCATGCTGGGTGCAACCTACTTGAGGGAGTGAGTGCATCCATGGGTGAGGAGTTATGTGGTGACTTGTGTGAGTAACTGCATGTGAGTAACCTTGTGTATAACTGCTTAAATGCCTGAGTAATGCAGTGTGCATCTGTGTGTGTCTGTGTGCACACCTACAACTCACACACTGTGTGTGTCTGGGTGTGACTGAGTGTGCCTGTAACCCTCGCACTGTGTCTGTGACTGTTGTGCTCCTGCCTTTGGGAGTGTTTCCAGTGTAACACGCTCTGTATGTGCCCATAGCTCTGTCTGACACTCTGTGACACTCTGCGTGTACAGTCATTTGTGTGCATAGAATCTCAGAATCATAGGAAGGTTTGGATTGGAAGGGACCTCAAAACTCCTCGTGTTCCACCCCCTGCCATGGGCAGGTACACCTTCCACTAGCCCAGGTTGCTCCAAGCCCCGTCCAACCTGGTCTTGGACACTTCCAGGGATGGGGCAGCCACAGCTTCTCTGGGCCCCCTGTGCCAGGGGCTCACCACCCTCATAGGGAAGAATTTCTTCGTAACATCTAATCTAAATCTCTCCTCTTGCAGTTTAAAACTATTCTATCTTCCCGTGTAAAGAGTTGCTCTTCTTCTAAATTACAAGCCCACTTTAGGCACTGGAAGGGGCTCTGAGTTCTCCGCAGAGCTTTCCCTTTTCCAAGCTGAACGACTCCAGCACCCAGTCTCAGGATACACCCACCCAGCAGTGCATCACCTCTCGGTTTCTCTGTGTGCTGGGGTAGAGCTGCACTGTGCCACTGCTGGCTGGGGCCACCACTCCCTCTTCTCCTGCAGCAAGCGATCCCTGGCAGGACCCTGGCAGGCTGGGACAGGCAGCGGGTGCCAGCCGCTGCCCCCACCCTTGCTCTACCTGTCAGACAGGTAGGGCTGGCCACCTGCCACCGCCTGCCACCGTCACTTCTGGGAAGGGAGGATGCAAGAGGGATGGGTCTCTGCACAAAGGCTGAGGGCCTGCCCACAGCCGGAGCGACCCTTGAGACCTGCCCCCCAGGATGGTTTGGGAAGGGCTCTCAGTGCCAGAGTCCCTAGGAAGCCTCAGGGCTTCCCCCAGCTGTGTCCAAGGAGAGGGGACAGACACTCGACCCTTCCATGTGCCCATCTCCTCTCCTGCTGTGTTCAAAGAACCCTTGAGGCACATCAGGCACCCTCCCTCTTAGTCCCATTGCTGGAGAAGGGTTTCTTGCATGTGGACCCCGTTGGGGTGGAGGAGGTAAAGGGCTTCTCCTGCACACCCCGAGGGATTCAGTGCCCATCTGCCCCTCTAGATCCTACCCAGAACATCCTGGCCCCTGCCAGAAGCTGACCTGGGGCCAGACACTTTCTGTCCCTCCTGGTGGACCCGCTGCCTGCTCTGACCTGGCTCTGGACAAGACCAGCACCTCAGAAGGCACCAGCTGGAGCCCAGTGCCAGGCGGAAACAGGTCTTGCTGTGCTCAGCTGAGCACACTGAGAATATGCAAGGAAGAAAACTGCAGCTCTGGCATCTCCACACCTGGGAGCCTGTGCAAGATCTCCTGATGGCACCAGCCACACTGTGCCCACCGTGTCAGGCGCTGCCTGAGCTCAGAAAGCATTGTCCTGGTGGCGTACAGTGCTGGGGCAATGCAGACACCATGGGGACAGGATAACTGCCTCAGCCCTCAGGACCTGGTCCCAAAGTCCCTGTTTTTGCACCTCCCTATGGCTCAAGAACTGGGCTTCTTCTCAGTTCACCCTGCTGCCCAGCAGCCCTGCCCCAAACGTGGCTTATGTAATGGCAGTGGTGCTTGGGGCTCTCAGAAAGCATGCTCTGTAACTCTGCTCGTTTTAGAAAGGCCTGGAGCAATGAGATCCTCTCACTGGACCCACCCTTTGCCCAAGAGCAGGCTCAGGCCTGGACTTGCTCTCCTGCAGTCCTGAAGGCAAAGGCTGGGAGGAATGCCAGCTCTCCAGGGAGCCTGAGGATCACACAGGAGCTGCCACCACCACAATGGCAGCCCCTCAGCCAGCTGGACGCACCCCTGCTGAGGCCACCAGAGCTGTCCAGGGTCACCTTGTGTTGTGCCAGCAAAGACCTCACCACCCCAGAGGTCGGTACCCTGGATGAGGGAGATTTGCCCCCACTGTAAAGGGACATCCTCCAAGGTTTTCTGTTGGGATGACCAGGGCTAGATCCTCAGCTCGCCTCAGTCAAGCTCTTCATCAGCCTGGCTCGCTTTGGAGATGGAGGGAGCTCTGCCACCCAAACCCCAAGCAGACCTTTGCCCTGGGGCTCTGGCGGAGAGCTCGGCTGGGCTGACGCAAGTGCAGGTCTCGTGCTCAGTGGGTGTGCCCACAGATCTCAGGGCACGGCCATCCCTGTCCTGCTCAAGGGGCACACCAGGCAGCTGAAAAACTCTGGTGTTCGTGGCTGGTGACAGGACACGTCACTTTGGCTGGCAGGTGTCACCCTGCCCTGGTGCGTGGCCGTGGTCTCTGGGACTGTGCTTTTCTAATGGCCTTTGGAAGAGGTTGAGCTGGAGGATATCCTATGAGGAAAGGCTGAGAGAATTTGGGGTTGGTCAGCCTGGAGAAGAGAAGTTTTTGGGGAGACCTTAAAGCCCCTTCCAGTGCCTAAACAGGCTGCGGGAGGGCTGGAGAGGGACTTTTGACAAGGGACTGGAGTGACAGGACAAAGGAGAATGACTTCAACCCTGACAGAGGGCAGAGTTAAGTGGGATACTGCGAAGAAATCCTTCCCTGTGAGGGTGGGCAGGCCCTGGCATAGGTTGAATCCCAGAGAAGCTGTGGCTGCCTCATCCCTGGAAGCGTTCAAGACCAGGTTGGACAGGGCTTGGAGCAACCTGGGATGGTGGAAGGTGTCCCTGCCATGGCACGGGGTGGAATGAGGTGGTCTGTAAGTTCCATTCCAACCCAAATCATTCTGTGATTCACAGGCAGCATGCAGGGAAATCCAGCAAACAGCACTCCATGCCACAGGGCACAGCAGCCTGGATATTTCATTATACCTGTCTCCCACCTTTGCCCACCAACCTTTTGGATCCTACCAGACAGAGACACAGGAGGGTTGTGATGCTCCTGTCCGTGACCTCCCTCATCCACTATAGGGTGACACACTGACTGTGATAGTTTCTATGCCCTTTTCAGATAGTTTCTATGCCCTTTTCAGGTGCTCTTCTAACATCTCTGGTCTTCAGCACCCCTCATGTCATACCCGATGCTGCAAAGCAGGAACCCGCAGAAGTCTTCTTGGAGCACCCAGAAAGACATTTCCCTCTTTGTCCAGGGAGCTGGGGCAGCCTCACTTACACACCTGCAGAAGGGCAGGTGAGTCCAGGTGCAAGTGTCCCGGCCACACTGGCTTCCAACATTCCAACTTAAAAAGAGTAGCTCTTGCTACTCAGTGCCTTGCTGAACTTGGGCCAGAATGTACCCCAAAATGGTTTGGTGGGTTCTAACATCTTAATTTGTCGTGTGTATTCTCAGAGAAAACTTACAGGTGGCCACAGCTGGGTGAGCAACAAGTGGAGAAGATCAGGGTGATCCTGGTGACCTCACTGTGAAATGAACCTCCACAGGCTGAAGGAAAGAAAACACCAGCTGGGAGCTGCAGCCTGTGCGTTCACACAGCTCTGTCCCCCATCCCACAGCCCCAGTGTCTCTGCAGCTGCCCCTGTCCCCATGGGCTCTCATCACCAAGCCCCAGGCTCCAGTCCCAAGCCTCTCCAGGACACAGGGCTTTGAGGACCACACATGATGGCTTGGCAAAGGGGCTCCTGGGCTTTGTTGAACATGGAGGGTTAGGGTTCTCCCTCCTCCTCTCAGGAGGAAGCAGAGACAAGTGCCTGATTCTTGTGGGAAGGTAGGAGGTCTCAGGAGGGGTTGGTCAGTTGAGGTGTGTGTGGTGGGAGCTGGGCTGCCGTAGCCCCTCTTTGGCATCTGCCAGCCCACCATGGATGCCGTTCATACTTTCCCATTCCTGGACTCTGCCAAGAGACTCCATTTCAAGCTGGTGCAGTGCCAGGCTCCGTGTCATGTTTGGTGAATAACAAAGGGCAGGCCTGGCCAGGAAACAAGAATGAGATTAACTTTAGTCTTTTTTTTTTTTCACAATGAAACTGGCCTGAGTGTTTTAGTGGTAGTGAGAGACAGAGGGGAATGGAGGAAGCTGGGAGACATCCACCCAAGAAGACCTTTTTGAGGATGCCAGAGACCAGGGGCTGAACATGTGGCACAACCTGAGCAGTTTGGGACTTGGTATTTTCTGTGGGAGGGGAAGCATCTGAGCAGGACCAGGAGCTAGGGAGGATGCAGAGATGCAGCTTTCTCAGATTTGGGGGGGAATAAAGCTTTGGCCTGGGAGTGGGTCATAGAATCATGGAGTCATAGAAAGGTTTTTATTGGAAAGAAACACAGCACAGGAGACATGAGACTGGGACAATCCCTCCCCATGGATGACAGGACATCCTCTGCTTTGCTCCCAGGCTACAGAGAAAATGCCTGGTGCTAAATAACCCAAGGAGGCAATAACCCCAGGCTCCTTTTGGGAGCCTGAACCCTCCAGTCCCATCCTGGATGTGCAAGCAAAGGACATCCTAGTACAGATCCTAGGAGCTTGGAATGGAGGCAAGGGATAGGTGGGATGCACAAGTCAGAATGCAATGCTGACCACAGGGAGAGGGGAAGATGGGCATGAACAATCAGAGGCATGTGGTGTGTCCCAGGGTGGTTCCCCGTTTCCCTGGAGTGGTTCCCCCATTCTCTGGAGTGGTACTCCCATTCCCCGGAGTGGTTCCCCCATTCCCTGGAGTGGTTCCCCCATTCCCTAGAGTGGTTCCCCCATTCACCAGAGTGGTAGCTCCATGCTCTGGGGTCACTGGCTGCCTGCCTGTCCCTGCTTCCAGGCAACCACTGCAGCAGCTTCCCCATTCCTCCAGTGGGAACAACCACTCTCCTGTTAAACAACCAAACAGCCCAGGGTTACCAGAAGAGCTCCTGTTGACAGGCAGCTGCCCTGGCCAAGCAGGCACCCCTGGCAGCTACTGCTGGAGGTGACTATCAAAGAAACTGTCAGGCTGCTAGGCAGGGGGGAGTGTGTTCTGGGAGCCCAGGTAACTGCAGTTACCCTGGGGAGGAGGGATGCAGCCCCAGGGGGCCTGCCCAGCCCTGGGCATGCCAGCCCAGCCCTGAAACTGGGCTGGGTTGGAGCCTGCCGTGCCAGCACCGTGCTGTGAACTCCTGGCAGCGCTGCCCTGTCCAGCTCCTGTGTGATGTAGGTCCCCTGGGCAACAACTCTGCTCCCCACATCCCACCTGAGCAACGCCTCTCTCCTCTGCAATTCCACTTCCAGAAGTGCAGGAATGTAAAACACCCATCCCTCACAGCCTGCCCTGCAAACATTCACCTTCCTGACTCAAGCACAACCCCTAAAGCTCCATCCACGAGAGCCCTCAGCAGTGGATCCACCTGCCCCACACCTTTGCTCCTGTGTGGTGCAGAGATCATTTCCATTGTCCCCAGAGTCCCCGAGGTGTGCTTGGTTCCCACAGTGGCTTCCTTGCTCTGCCATCCCTGCTCCCAGGTCAGCGCACAGGGTGCAGGTGGGGTGTCCCATCAGGAGGAGACTTTTCCAGGCATGTTTGTGCCAGCTGGCTGTTAACCTGCTGGAAAAGCACCCAAAACAGTTGGGCAGCATAAACTGCCTGACAATTTTGCTTTCTAACAACTTCCATGTCAGAGTCTGGGTACTCTGGAGCCTGGATCTGTCCATGCCGAATCCTGCACAGCTCCTCCAGTCCTAAAATCTGGGAGATACCAGCTTGGGTGGCACAAAACAAGCCTGGGGCTGCTCAGGGCTACACCAGGTGAAATTCAGTGGGGAGAAGGTTTCTTGTCACAGCTGCAGAAGTCCAGCTGCAGAAACTTCTCCCAAAGGTTTCCAAGGCTTTTTTCCTCTGGATGTTTTTAGGAGGATGAGACTCAACAATTCACACATCTTTCTTTCACCCTGCAAGCTTGTACCCAGAGTTGGAAGGGCTAATTCCCACCTGAACCAGGTACCCCAAGAGGAACATACTAAAGAAATGCCGCACCAAAGAGATGTTTCCCCCAAGGAAAGGAGACACTGGATGTTGTGAACCAACCTTCCTTTCAGGTCAGGTGCTGCACTGGCCCCAGAGCTGTGCTCTCTCCCCATGACCCCTGATCTGGGGTCAGTCTCCATCCTTGTGCTAATGGGAGCTCCTCTGCACAAGGCAATGGGACAGCAGCTGCGAGCCCTCACCCCTCACTCCCAGTCCCTCCCAGTAAGGAGTTCAGTCCTGCTCACTAAACATGCCAAGCCAGAGGCAGAAGGATAAGGAAGGGTAAAAGGCAGCAGGGACTGCAGGGAGCTGGCAGGAATGGCAGTGGGAGCAAGGAGATGGTCCCTGCCTCCCGCAGGCTGTCCCTGTCCCCACTGCATTCCCATCTACCCTGATCTGCTCGAGGATGGCCACAGTCCGGCTTGGCTGGAAAATCAGGTCATTCTGCTGTGCTCAGGGGCAGTTCATGGTGTGGCATGTGGGACACTGAACACCTTCTTGCTGGCTCGGACGAAACCTCTCCCCTCACCCCACTTCTCTGCTTCTCCTCAGCACATTTCAGCCACAGCAACCCGCTTTGGGCCACGGGTTCCAGACAAGTGCTGGCCAGGGCAAACTGCCCTCCTCTTCCCTAACTCAGACCAGGGATCAGCAATGGGGCCAATGGTCCCTGCATCCCTTTGGGGAGTCTTGAGGGACACAAAACACACTTAAATGATCAGACTTGAAGGGTGACCAAGATATTTCCGTGGGAACTGCGTTGCAGAAACATGTTCAACCTGGGACCACCCGATGGGAAAAGTCCTCCAGCAGACCCCAGGATAAATGTCTGAGGGGAGGTTGTTTTGGAGGAAAATCCTTTTTCTCCAGGTCTTGTCACGGCTTGCCACAGTCATAAAATCCAGGCACCTCTAAGGAGAATAAAAAACTAAATAAATCATCTATTTTTCATGCCAGTGTGCTGAGAGGCTCTGCTGGAGTGGCTCACTATAGATTTGGAGGTCACTGTAGGGCTTACCCTGAGTGTGTGCCAGTGTGTGCACGTACGCTGGTGTGTGTATGTGTGCGTTGAACGTCTTTGGCTTTGTTCTCCCTCCTCCAGTTCTCCCTGGCTCTTTGTCCCTCAGACCAGCACAGATTTCGTGAGAGGCTACAGGATCTGTTCCCCCTGCCCACGCCCACACACACACAGGGTGCCCATACACCTGGGTGACCTCCAGGGACAAGGGGGAATAGCTTCACTTTGACAGAGGGAAGGGTTAGATTATATTCTAGGAGAAAATCCCTCCCCACGAGGGTGGGCAGGCCCTGGCACAGGGTGCCCAGAGAAGCTGTGGCTGCCCCATCCCTGGGAGTGTCCAAGGCCAGGCTGGACGGGGCTTGGAGCAGCCTGGGCTGGTGGGAGGTGTCCCTGTGCGTGGCAGAGGGGGTGGAATGAGGTGGTCTAAGATCCCTTCCAAACCGTTCTGTGATCCACAGCCTCTGCCCCAGTGGCAGTGGTGGGCAGTGGGGACACCGGGGGCACAGGAGGCGAGGCAGACAGGTTCCCTGCTGCTGTCGGAGCTGGTTAAACATTGTCCCGGGCCAGTTAGGTAACACCAACTGCAGCGGGAAAGAAATGAAACTGCTTGAGCAAACAAGGCACGCTTGGCAGGGCACCAGACTGCGTGACAAAGTGCTCCCCTCTCACTGCCAACCTGCTGGGGTTATCTATTGACGGAGAATAAACACCTCGCCCACAACCCCAAACTTCAGGGACAGCAGCCAGGAGCGCAGCCGGCTCCTGTGAGACCTGGCCCAGGGCTGGGGTTGTCCTGCTCTCCGTGTCTCCGCATGGACACGCTGACTGCCACCGAGCACCATCCTAGCTCCTCCCGAGTGTGCCACTTGTGTGGGCAGCACTCATCCCGGCACTGTTCCCCTGCCACCCCATCCTGTAGGAGCTCCAGGAGGTCAGGGATGGGCCTGGAGCACCCTCCGCTCGCCGGAGCCAGCAGACGCCAGCCGGGAAAACCTGTTCCCTGGGGAGGGTTACGCAAGGAACCTGGCTGAGGTCTGGCTGTGGCCCAGACCACGGACTGGCTCCAGGTTCACACCCAGCGACTGGGACCTCTTCTTGCACCACGGGGCAGCCCTGATGGCCTCGTCCCAGTATGTGGATCTGGGAGCAGCAACACTTCAGCCCAGCTCATTGGAAGGCAAAAGGAATGGAGGTCTTCCGTATGAGACCGGGTATCCCAGGTGGACCTGCAGGGCAACTCGCCATGTAAACAGCAGCTGAAACCACCCAAAAAGAGGTTGGATCTGACCCACGGGCAGCTCCTGCCACTGCAAAGCAGCTGGGTCATGCCCTTGATATTACTGCAGCATCTCCCAGAGGATGCTCCAAGCCACCAGCCTCATGCTTAAGCTGAGGCCAGGCAGACTGGGACCAGTTCCAGCTGCTGCAACCAGCACAGCTCAGGGGGGACAGCCCGGATGGTCTGTGTGACCCCTTGCTTTGAAGGGCTTGCTGCTTTCTTTTGCTTCAGGTCACACTCCTGTGAGTGTGGGATGGGCAATGTTTAACAGTACCATGTCTCTGGCAGTCATGAAGGGCAGTTGGGGAACATGGGCAGACAGTTAAAGGACAAGAGGAAATGGTTTTAAACTGCAAGAGGAGAGATTTAGATCAGCTATTAGGAAGAAGTTCTTTCCTGTGAGGAGGGTGAGGCCCTGGCACAGGTTGGGCAGAGAAGCTGTGGCTGCCCCATCCCTGGAAGTGTTCAAGGCCAGGCTGGATGGGGTTTGGAACAACCTGGGACAGTGGAAGGTGTCCCTGCCCATGGCAGGGGGTGGAATGAAATGAGCTTTGAGGTCCCTTCCAATACAAACTGTTCTAGGAGTCTATGATTCTATGATAACACCTGGGTCCTCCTGCCAAAAAGTCATCTCAGGCTTTGCAAGGCACGTTTACTGCCTCGGGGCATCTCCAAACTTCCTCTCACCCTCCTGCTGGTGGTCTGGCTCCCCTCTTTAATCCCTCCAGGCACTGGCTGAAACTGTTGAGAAGGATGTGGCATCCCAGACCTGGTCCAGCTCCAAATTCCCAGGATGGGCCCCCAGGCTTTTCCCCTTGGGGGTGAGCAGGAAATGAGCAGTTCTGTGCTCTGCATGCCCACATTCATCAGGTCCTGAGCACCAACATACACTGGTGCCCAACAGTGTTCTCAAAGACTCACCATGTGCCAGCCAGGAGCCACGTGTGAACAACTATTTGCCAAGCTCACGGTAGCAACATATCTGAGAGTTTGCTTGGCCTCCAACCCCCTGAATTCCTTCTTGCCACCTTACAGACATATCCTGTAGATTGGAGAAATCCTCCCAGCACCCCTGGGACACCCTCCCTGTCCCCTCACAGCTGGGCTGGTGTGGGAGGCTGGCATTGGGCAAGAAGGGGCAGATGTTGTGTTTGGGCTGCCCACACTGCCAGGCCGTCGTGGTCCCACTGAGATGTGGTCTTTGAAGGCACCCAGGTCCTGGGAGAGGCCAGCAAACAGCCAGGCTGGAAGATGAGTAAGCCTTGAACATATTGCACTACCTGTGCTGCTTCTTGATGTCCCTTCGTGTGTCACTGGGCAGGGAGGGTCTGAAGGTGCTCCTGCAGCCTGTGACCCCCAGCCAGGCTGGGGATATTAATGTGGAAGGAGCTGAGAGATGCCCCTCCCCAGACCACCCAGAACTTTGCTTCCCATCAGGCTGCGACTGGCAAGCTCTGGCAGGAGAGGTGAGTGCCAGGGCTAGATTTCTGAAGGGTCCTCAGAAAGGGCAAAGGTTTGGAGGGGTGTGTAAGATGCCTCTGCATGGGCATCTTTGAGCCAAGGCTTCCAGATCTCACTCCCATCAGCCTGGGACAAGCCCACCTCAGCCTGAGGGTGACCCTGTGACCCTGTGCCAAGGTGACCAGGCAGATCCAGGCCACAGCAGGCAGGAGATGGTGGCAGACAGGGTTCCTGCCACAGGACAACCCAGGTAACACAAGCCTGGCCCCTACCATGTCTTTAAGGAAAAACAAGAAAAATGACAAGTAGGTACAAAAAAAACCAACCAACAAAAAATTTATTCATCTTATGTTCCCATTGGAAAAGGAGGAAACCACATACACCTTCTGGGTTAGGCTGGCGTCCCCCTCTGTGGTGGGCACAGCACCAGTCTGTGCCCCACCAACATCAGTCCAGCTGAGCATCACCACCTACCACCACACACCTGTGTGCCCCACAGTGCACGCTCTCCCATGGGAACATCTTACCCTTGAAAAAATATATCTGTACATTCACTATATGTTTTCTTTGGGGTTCTTACATAAATTAGAAGCTACTTCAAGGGAAAAGGCCTGTTTCTAGACAGAGGTAGCCAGGCTGGAAATGCAGTGTGGCCCTGCTGCCCCGTGTCCTCTCTCCACTGAGGGCTCTCTGGGGCCAGATGGAGCTCCACAGCGTTCCCATCTTCTCTCAGCAGGTGCCACACTGAGAAGCTGCTACACAGAGGGGGCTTCACCCAACCCACGTGGAGTGAACAGGACGAGGAGCACCTTCGGCACGGCACGAGCAGTGAGAGGGAGGACCCCACAGCTGGGACACTCTCCAGTCACAGGTGACACGGAGGAGCTGCCCCTCTGCCCAGGCAGGAGGTGGGTGACAGCAGGAGACCAGGTGGGCTCTCACGGTGGGACCAGCAGCCTCTTGAACTTCTCTTCCCCTTTGCGTCTGTTCCGGCTTTGAAACAGCCACAGCCCCTGTGGCTCCAGTCGGAGGCACAAAACCAGCAAGGGAAATCACGGTTTGCAATAACCTACTGGAGCCAAAATAGTAGCTCTAAACACCTGGGTGCTGGTGGCCACCAGCCCACACGAGCGTGCCCACGCAAGGGTCGGAGTTCCACACGCTGCACGGGACAGCAGCTTCCACATACAGCTGCAGGCAAAGTTTCCTGCCAAGGAGCCCAGCTTGGGGCTGGCCCTGAGGGGCTCGTCAGACCCTGGCTCATCCAGGACTCCTACAGCTCCTTGTTCCTGTTGAGCACCTCCTCCTCCTTCCAGCCGCTGGAATTCTTCCCAAACTTGTATACCAGCCGCCGCCCGTCCACTCTCTCCAGGATCTCTCGTTTGTAGTAATATCTACAGGAGATGGAGGTGCAATCAGGGCTCTGGACACAACCCCACGCGCTGGGGGGATGAGGCTGAGCCCTGGCGGGGCTGACCCAGCCATGTGGGGCAGGTTCCCCCCAGGACAGGGGAGGGAACTCACCGCATGGCTCTGCTCAGCTTCTCATAGGTCATGCTGCTGTTTTTCTTTTTCTGGCCCCAGAGCTGAGCCACCGCTTCGGAGCGCAGGAATTTGAAGACCCCCTCTCGCCGGTCCTCCCACTTCATCAGCCCCTCGTTCAGCTCGGGGTTGATCAGGATGTCCCGGATGAACTCCCACAGGTGGGTGCCTCTTGGGGCTGAAAGAGGAGAGCAAGCTGCAGAGGAGGGAAGATCCTGCGGGTCTCTGCACTTTGGATCTCCCCTAAACTCCCCTGCCAAGGGCCATGTCCAGCAGACATGGACCTTCCTCCCATCATCCCAAATGGAGCCAAGCAGAGGGAGGCAATCCAAGCTCCCAGCCCAGGGGGTTCACGTACAGTGCTTGCCCTTTCGGTTCTCCAGGCAGTCTCTGTTCTCCTTGCTGAGTTTTCGGGGCCGTCCCCGTTTCCGCTTGCCGTGTTTGCTGTCCCCTTTCTTGCTGCCCGTGAAGTGGTCTGTGCACAGGGAGGAGGGCACACATCAGGCTGGGCAGCACATGCCCCCTCCCTTGGCACAGGGATGTCCTCCCCAGCAGCAGAAGCACGGGGGAGAGCTGGTTTGGGGTGGGGAGAGAGAGCAGGGGCTTCACTCTCTTTTCAGGCCCAGGTACAAGGGAAATAGTCTCTGAGACCAAAGTCTCCTTATTCCATCCAGTCTCATCCCACCTTCATCCATGATACCGTGATTAGGGCAGCATGCTGTTCCCTCCCCAAACCCTACTGCTTCCCTGCATTCCTGGTATTCCCAGCATTGTCACCAGCTGGGATCAATACTGAACTGACTTCCATGCCCAGGATCTCCGGCTGCAGCCTTCACTCCTTTGCCACTACCCACCCCTTCCCACCAGAATCATTGCTGCCCAGAGCCTGCACCATCACCCTGCTCCTTGGAGAGAAACAGAAGCAGAGCACTCAGAGAAACAGACCCTTCCCTCCTCCCCCGTGTGAGGATGGGTGTGCAGGTGTTGTCCCTAAATCAGTGCCAGGTGGGATATGCAGAAGTGCCCGGGAGCCCCTTCCAGCTCCTGTCAGGAAGCAAACAACTCACCGTCAGGGAAGAGCTTTGCTTCTGTGGCATCAAGGTCGAGGTCACTTCCACCGGAGTCCTGAGAGTTGGGGCTGTGGGACATCACAGGCCCTGAGAGGCAAAGGGACAGGGCTCAGATTGCCTGCTGCTGGAATCTGGAGATGCTTCCCCCTGGTTCCCCCCGTCTCATCCACCACCAGACTTCTGCAAGACCCAGATCCACCTTTGGCAAAACACTGACCTGAGACATCAGAGCTGCCTGGGGACATGGCACCAGGCAAGCAGGTGAAGTCTGTGGATAGGAAAGGGTTTGTGGGCTTCATGTCCTCCAGGGAGTCCTTGGCACAGGGATTTCCCAGCTCTGGAAGGGGCAAAGAAGGGAAGAAAGGGTTAGTCTTTCTGCCATCAGCACATGGTTCCTGGGGAAAAGATTTGGCCAGGGCTGCTCTCTTACCCAGGTGGCTGGAGTCCAGGAAGGTCTGGGAAGTCGCATCCTCTTTTTCCAGCAAGTCAATGATCCAGTTCAGCTCATCAGAGGCTGCAGGGGTGGAGGACTGGGATTAGTGATGCCTGTTCCATAAGGAGGGGAATGGTGCATACTGGGAGCTGAGCTCAGCCCTGCCTGGACTCCGGTCTGTGCCCGCATATCCCCCCACGCAACCCTTGCAGTGCCCAGGAAGGAGGGCATCCTGGGCTAGTGGGGGGCTCTCGGGCTCATACTTTGAGCTGCCAGGCCTGGGGATGAAGGAGCCCTTGGGACACTCACTGATCTCATGCAGGCGGTCGTAGAGCTCATCTCCCAGGGGCCCAAAGATGAGGCGCATCTGGTCCCTGGTGCAGTGGCAGAGTGCGCGCCCATCCATGTTGCAGCAGGAGAAGTCGATGGAGCTGGCATCATACTTGTTCTTCTCCACGTGGTAGCCGATCCACTCTAGCACCTGCACCTTGGTCCAGAAGTACGGGAGCTCACTGCACCACTCTGGCTTGTCTGCAAGGGATGGAGAGCAGAGCTCAGGGCAGGGTGGCCGTGCCACTGCCACGCGTGGGCTGCCGGCGGCCACTGGGCACCAGGTCCGGTCCAGTGGCAATCCTGTGGGATGCAGCAGGCCCTGCACTTGAAGGACTATGGGACTAAAGAGTCCCTAGTGACCTGCCCTGAAGACAGCGATGACCCTACTGTCACCCCTGTGCTGATTTCTGTGCCATTTGTCCTGTTCATGAAGGGATCTGCCCTTCTCTGCTGCTGTGCTCCCCGTGCCTTCCCCAGCATCATGCCATGATGGTCCCCCGTCACCAGGGCTGCACTGCCAAACTGCTCCTGGTGAGCCCCAGCAGCCTGTCCCCTCTGCTGTGTAGGAGGACAGTGACTCCCCCAGCCCCTGTAAACATCAGCGAGTTCCCAGTAGCCATGCCTTGTGCCACCCAGGGTCTCCTGCCACAGCCTTTTGGCCTTTCCATGGGGAAACTGGGGCATGGTGGAAGCTGCTGATGTGTCCCAGCGGGACAAGGACCTTGCAGTGCTGTTCCCAGTCCTGGCTTCCCAGTGCTGCCACCGCCACTCCGCTGGTCCTACCTGTGCTCTGTGCTGGGGGCTGGCTGGCGGGGAGGCTCAGCCCCAGGCTGCTGTCCTCCCCAAGGTGTCCCAGCACGTCCAGAGTTGGCTGGACCTCCTCCGGCTGGTACATGGCGCTGATGTAGTTAGAGAAGATGTTGCTGATCTCACAAGATCCTGCCATGGAGCTTTGTGCCGAGAGATGACAGTGAGCCCCGGCCCCACGGGGGTGTGGGGACCCACACCCGCAGCACCCGCAGCACCCCGGGACCGGGCTGGGTGAAGTCGGGCTGTCCCTCCTCCCTCCACCCAATGTCACCTCTCAGGTCACTTCTGCAGAAACATCCACCCAGCACCTGCCGGCTGGGGCTGGGGCCTGACTCACCACCTCCTCGGGGGCCGGGAGAGAGGGAGGCTGAGCCGCAGCAAGCCGGGGACACGGCCTCACCCTGCTGGCCAAGAGCCCTGTCCCCAGCAGCCTGGCCTCACCCCGCCGGCAAGGCAGCGTGAGCGCACGGCAAGTGTCTGGCGGAGAGCAGTGTCACGCAGCCCCTCCGAGGGGACGGGCACTCGAGCGCCCGAGCCCCACGGCACAGCTGGCTGCACCGCTGCCCACCGCTGGGGCTCCGGTGCCAGCTGCTCCGGGCATCAAAACCAGTCGCAAGAAGCACATCCTGGGAACCGCAGCCAGGAGGGGACCAAACCCCCTGCTCGGCCCGCGTAAAAGAGGCAGGTCTTGCTGTTGGCTTTACAAACCCTGGGGGATGGCGGGGACCCGCTGTCCCCCCCCCAAAAAAAAAGAAAGGGCTGGCAGCTGCGGTGGGAGAGCAGGCGTGGAGCAAGAAAAGACCAAGCGCTTCCCCCGGCGAGAGCAAAGATGCGCGTGGAGGGGAGCAAAGCGTCTGTTCCTTGGCTGGGGGACGTCAACAGCTTTGGTACCTTCTGCGATGGCAGGAGCGGCTGCTAATCCAGAGAGGACCAAGGGGAGACGGAGCCCTTGCCTGGCCGCTAGCCACTTCTCATGGGCCCCGGGAGGCTGGTGCCGATGGGCAAGCCCTGCCCTCGTCTCCTCTTTTATAGCTTGGGCGGCGTAACAATCTGGCAGCCCGAGGGGAATTCCAGCCGCAAACGTTCATGCTCCCAGATCCAGGTGATTTGCATAATAGCACAGGGTCCCAGCCCTGTACTGCCTTGCCGGGAAATCTGGGTTGGCCAGTTTAATCATTGTCAGAGCCCGTGCCCCGTCGGTGCCCAGAGTTTCACCCACACTGGCTTCACGGGCTGTTTTCTTTGGGTGCCGTTTGCCCGGCTCATGTTTGTTTGCTCGCAGCAGTAGGCTCACTCAAGCTCCCGCAGCCAAAAAACACCCGTGGGGCCGGAGCTGGCCCTTAGGGGCTGCAGATCCCTCCCTGGGGCCCTGCCCTCGGGAAAGGAGCTGGAACGCTGCCCCAGGCACCCACACAGCCGGGTGGGCAGCCCAGCCCTTGTACTCTGCAGGTGTGTGCGTGGGTGCCTTGGCCATGCTTGGAGCACAGCCTCGGGCTGGCACAGGCACAGCTTCTCCCACAGCAGGAGCAGGGACTCAGTGACCAGTCGGGACACATGCTGGGAGTGAGACTCAGGTGGGCACAGGTGGTCTGTGTGGGGATGGAGCAGAGACAGGGTGGGTGCCTGAGAATTGCTGCTCTGTCTGCCAGAATGGGTAGATTTTTGCCTGGGAAAGGTCTGGGACAGGCTGCAGAGCCCTGACGGCCCATTCCCTGCCAAGTCATGCTTGCCTGGCACAGGCAGACACACCAGAGAGTCGTGGAATGCATTTGGAGAATTACCTTGGTGGCTCTTGCCCCTCTGGCCCTTGGGCAGGGGTACCTGTGGCCCTCTGGAATTATGTTCGGGCTGGTTTTAGCCCTGTGCTGGCAAGGGGGCCAGAGGCCAGTCCCAGCCAACAGCTTGGCACCCCTTTGCCCAGTGCTGGTACTTTGACAAAGCATCCATGCCACACACAGGCTGAAGCAAACCTGGACACTGTAGGAGCAGGGCAGACCCTGGCATCTCGCTGCCACCTCTGGGTTTTTGTCACTTCAAACTGGCAGCTGGCAGCAAACCATCTCCTGTGACACAGTGGTGACAGACTGTTGCAAACATGGATGTTCCACCTTGGCACACGGACAGGTAAGGGCAGGGTGGCTCATGTCCGTCCCCCTTGTCACATCCCCCAGCCCTGGGGCAGGCCAGGCCAGTGTGCCAGCCAGGAGGCACCAGGTCACACCAGCTGATCACCTGCCCCAGCTTCATTCCACCGCAGCACAGTCACGAGTGCTGGGTGCTGCCAGGGCCTTCTGTTTCCCGGGCACAGCATCCCACGGGGACGTCCCCATGCCCGGGAGCATCCCTGCCACAGGGCAAGCCAAGACCACCAGGGAAAGCAGAAAGCAGCAGCCCTGGGCAGACACAGAGCCTGAACCTGCACCCAGCCAAGGGCTGAGCCCCATGCCTGGGGACTGGGCTGCCACTGCCTGTGGTTGGAAACCTGCCCCTGGGGAAGCTTTTTCGATCCATTGCTGCAGTGCAGGTGTCCCTGGAGCAGGGTGGGACATGCCAGCACTGTGCCCTGCCCTGGGCCACAGACTAAGGGGTGACGGGGAGGGCATGTGGCATTTGGGAGTCTCCTGCCCAAGCCATGCACAGCCCACCCGTCGCTCTCCCCATCCCAGGGGATCTGATGGATGCCCAACAGGGCTGCCTGGCATGGACCACACTGAGCATTCCCTTTCCCACATCTCCCTTCCCTGCAGACCCACAGCAGTGCTCAGGGAAGCAGTCGGTCCATGCACTTAGGCTATGCCACCGATGGGAGATGTGCCCTCAGTGGGTGACATCCTGAACCCCTGGCATGTGCCTGGCACGTTGGGAGCCCTCTGAGTCCTTCTGGTGCTCATCTGTCCCCTTTCTTCCCCTTGGGTTTGGGAATCAGGAGGCCAGTGGACCTGAGCAGTCCTCCCCAACCCTCCAGCTTTCCTGCCTGGAGAAATGCCCTTCCTTCCCCTCTGTCCACTGATGTGCCACAACCTGGGCCCTATAATGGGCCATGGGGAAGATCACTGTGGGCAACATTCCCTGGAGATGCTGAGGCACTGTGCTGGTGGCTTGGGAGGGCATAAGCCCCTCCTGAGGTGTCCCCATGCCCTCCTCAGAGTCACAGGGCACAACAAGGTGCAGGATGGTGCCCATGGGACCTTGCCCTGCCAAGGACCACTGGTGGGCTCAGGGCAACTCCTCCTCGAGCCTGAGGATGGATGGCAGTGGGTTGCCACCACCCCATGGCCAGAGCTGGTAGCTCCCAGGAGTGTGTCTCTGCTGTCACCTCGCTGCTAGTCCAAGCTCCCAGGGCATCTTTAGGCATGTGGGGTGCATGTCAGAGGGTGTTGCCAGCCCAGGCTTGGCATCTTGCTGCAACAAGAAAGCAGTAGCCATGAGTGTAGAGTGACATGGTGACATGAGGACTGGCAAGGAAAGGTGTCTGTGGTGCCATGCATGGCTGAGGCACCAAGTGGGAAGGGGATGCTGTGATGTCACCTGCCCTGCCAAGGGTAATTGGGCCTGTGACACCCCCATGTTTCTTGACCAAGGGTGCTGTTTGCCCTGGCAGCACCATGGTGGCTGTGGGTATGGAGGCTCACGCCAAGGTGACAGCCGTGGCACAGGCTGAGGGTGGCACAGGCTGAGGGTGGCACAGGGCCTGGTGCTGAGCGCTGGGATGGCCCTGGGCATTGCCAGCCCCCAGGGACACCTCAGGGCCGGCCCAGCATCACTCAGGACCAGCACTGCAGGCCCAGGGCTGGAGCCCTAAGTTCTCAGGGTGGGAGGTGCAGGAGTGTGTGTGTCCGGGGGTCAGTGTGGGCACAGCCCCGGGGCTGGCGACTGCTGCTCAGCTGCTCTGTCTGACCCGTTCAACCAGTGATAGCTGGCTGGAAAAGAGAAAGGATTGCCCCCAGCATCCCTCCCCACTCCTGACCCTGCATCTTCCCAGCATCTCCCCCTCCCCACCCCCCGCAGGGTCCAGCATCTCCCCCAGCATTCCTTCCCCCTCCTGACCCTGCATCCCTNCGGCAGGACCCTGCATCCTCCCAGCATCCCTACCCACTCCTGACCCTGCATCCCACCCACCAGCATCCCTCCCCACGCCCGGCAGGACCCTGCATCCTCCCAGCATCCCTACCCACTCCTGACCCTGCATCCCACCCACCAGCATCCCTCCCCAGGCCCGGCAGGACCCTGCATCCTCCCAGCATCCCTACCCACTCCTGACCCTGCATCCCACCCACCAGCATCCCTCCCCAGGCCCGACAGGACCCCGCATCGCCCCGCTCGCCTCCGGGCCGTGGTCCCGCGGCCAGGGCTGCCCTCTGCCGGCAGCCCCGAGCCACCGCTCCCCTCGGCAGCCCCTGTCCCCCCGGGAACACCCGCTCCCCTTGGCAGCCCACCACGAGCTCCGTCCCCCAGGAACATCTTGCCGCAGTCCCAGGAACACCTTCCCGCAGCCCCAGGGTGCTGCCTGCTGGAGGACCTGGTTATGCCTCAGTTGGGGGTGTTGACGCGATGCTGCAGAGTCAGGGATGATGCTCTGACTTAGGCAGGGCTTGGTTGTCACACTGGGTTGGGACTGCCTGCTTGGAGCCCTTCTCCTCCTCGCTAGGAGAGGAGTAGAGCCAGCCAGGCTGGGTCCGGGCGTCCTCCACCTCAGCCCCTGAATTCTCCTCCAGCAAGATCTGTTCTGCCCTGTCTGCCTGAGGAGCCGGTGCCTGTAAGGATCTGTGCCACCTTAGAATCACGGAATCATTCAGGTTGGAAAAACCCTCTAAGATAGTCAAGTCCAGCCATTATCCCAGCACTAAACCATGTCCCCAGAGTGCCACATCCATACATCTTTTGAACACTTCTAGGGATGGTGACTGCCCTAAGCAGCCTGTTCAAGTGCCTGACCACCCTTTGGGTGAGGACATTTTCCCTAAAATCCAACCTGAACCTCTCCTGGTACAACTTGAGGCTGTTTCCTCTTGTCCAGCCTTCTCCCAACACATGGGATTATAGAATCACAGAATGGTTTGGGTTGAAAGGAACCTTTAGGGGCCACCAGGTCCAATCCCCTGTCATGAGGCAGGGACACCTTCCACTCTATCCAGCAACGATAGAAGGGCTGCAGTCAGTCCCTCCCATTCTCCCCCATCCCCTGAGCCAGGCACATGGGGACAGGAGGACATGGGGGCTTCCAGCTGTGCTCTCCCCTCCCTCAAGGCAACCTCTCTTCTCCATCCCTTCATCTCAGAACATTTTATTTGCAAAGACAAAAAGGCAAGGAACAAACACAGCCATGGAAAAACGTACAGCAGGAGACCGCAATAACTTACACTATTTACAGGAACACACCAAGGTATAAAACACACGCACACACCTCGTGCTCTGACAAACCCAGACTGGGGCTGGGCTGCACAACCCCACAGAGACAACACCAGCCTTCACGGCAGCTGGCCTCTGGCAACAGCTCGAGTGAGAAAAGGCATCTGCTATTGTGCTCCTTGTGCAGTGTTTGGGGTGATGGAGCAGGCGACACGGTGCTGCAGCTGCCCCAGCCCTGTGTGGAGCTGGGCTGGGGGGGTCCCAGGCCAGGTGGAGCAACTGGCAGAAACCAGGGCAGAGCTGTGATGGATGAGGGCACAAGTCCTGGGGCAGGAGGAAGGCAGAGGGCTGTACTTTCCTGGGGGTAAGGGTCTGTGCTGGGCTCCCTCCCAGTTACAGGTGGAGCACCATGTAGCACTGGGAGGGGCCAGGGGTTCCCTTCCCTCCCCAGGAGGGTGAGGGGGGCTCAGGAGGGCATGCAGCCTGCAGGACAGAATGAAGCTCCAGTGAACCTGCTGAAAAGCAAGTTGGAACCCTGTGCTGCACAGGGATCGTACCTGGGCTGGGCTGGGGCACTGGGAGAGCACCCTGGGAAGCAGGCACTAGTTCTGCAGCACCAAAGCAGGAGGCAGCATCTAAGACCCCAAGCAGCTGTGCTCAGAGATGGTGGGGAGAAACATCGTACCTGGGGGGACAGGATGGGACCCCGGAGCTCCCGTTCCTTGCAGCTGTGCCATGAGAGCTTTAGGAGCCAGGAAGGAGACGGTGCTCAGGCTCCCAGGGAGGCTCACAGTGGTTTGGGGATCCAGTGCTTTTGGGCTCCTGAGTCTTCTCCACCCCTGTTGTGCAAAGCTCAGCTCTGGGGCAGCCCTGCAGCCCCCACAGTGCCCAGAGCTGGCCTCTGTGTGCTGGGGGTGAGGAGACTCCCGGTGCAAGAGTCAGGCCCCCGGGGGGCAAAACCATAACCCAGCGATTCAAGGAAGGACTGTGGGTATGATCACACCCTTGGCACAAACCAAGGCACCCAAGGGCGAAGCAAAATGAGGTGCGTGGTGCGAAGGCAGCTCCAAAATGTCCCTGCCCTGCAGGGGCTGTCAGAGAGGCTCAGAGACTACCAGAGGGGACTTCAGTTGTGCACCAGGGCGAGCCCTGAGCTCCAGAGAGCAACCAGTACAGTGCGGAGGGATGGAACAGCTCACCTGTGGCCACTGGCAGGCAAAGAGCCTTCATCCCAGCCCACCTCCTCCTCAGCTGTCCCAGCTCATGGCCCCAGCCTGAGCTCTGAAGGGCCAGAGTCCAAGGGACCACCCCTCCTAGACCCACCTGTACGTGGGGACTTTGTGCTTTATTGTTTGGGCAGACCTGCCAGCCTCAAACTGACAGTGTGGCTCAGAGCTTCCCAAACCTCACTGTGCCAGGGGTGTGAGGTCCAGGCCAGAGCAGGAGGCAAGCTGGGGGCTCCAGGGCTACTCTCGTTTATGTTCAGTGCCTGGAACTGAATCTAGATTCACCTATGTTTTGGGAGTGAAAAGTCAAGCATCACACATCAGAATCAGCTTCTCACAGACCACCCTCAGCCTGAGCAGGGGCTTTCACAGCACCAGGTCCCTGCTGTCCTGCAGCTGGCTCTGGAAAATGGGGGCTAGGACCAGCCCATTCCAGCAATGTGCTTGGCACGGACATTTCCCAGACAAAGACTTCACTGCATCCACAGAGAATATCCGTGAGAGTAGAGGCAGGAATATGGGCTGAGTTGAGCCTTCCAGAGGTTCCTTTCCGTCCTTCCAAGGGACAAGAATGGACCACTTCCAGGCTGCCAACTAACCCACTGACCAACAGCAATACTGCCAAGCCTCAGTCCAAATATCTTACCAGCAATAGGAGCAAAATCTCAGCGTTCCAGCTGGGCTGGGGAATCCCACTGCAAAGGTGGGAGCAGACACTGGTCCTGCCGCCCTGCCCAGGAGGAGGCAGGTAGGGGGACACAGGGGGCGGCTCAGACATGCAGCAAAGGTGGGAGCGAGGCCACGTGTCCCCAGCATGAATTCAAGTGTCAAAACCATAACAACAGCAATAATAGAGAAAAAACTCCCCACCCCATCCCCGATACGAAACTCAATGACGACAGCACCCAGCTTGCACCGTGAGGTAGCTAAACCAGATCAACACCCAAGAAACACTCTCCTGCATGGGAAACACCAACCCACACAGGCACTAAGACACACACACACACACACACACACACACACACAGACACACACACACACAGAGCTATGGGATCACAGTCACCCCTGTCCTTGTTCTGCTGAGAACGGGGTTCATTTTTGCAGTAGCCAGGAGGGGGCATGGCCAGGACCCTGAGGTTATTCTGTCCCACCTCCTGTCATTGTCTCTTCCTGGCGGGCTTTGGTAGCATGACTAGGCTCTGCACCTGAATCACTCTCTTTTGTATGCTTTTGTTATTAATATTGCTGCTGCTACTGTTTGTCTTCTTGTCTCACTGCTGTTCCGAGTAAATTGTTCTTATTTCAACCTGTCATCGATACCTTTTGTGCTTCCAATTCTCCTTTCCGTCCCTCTGGAGGGCAGGGGCAGCAGTGCAAGGTTTTAGTGGGAGCACTAAACTGGAGGATAAACCACTCATAAACCATGACAGCTTTATCTGGCACCCAATGTGGGGCTTGGAGGGTTGAGATAACAACAGATCTGCTCAGAAAAGGTTGGAAACAAATTTGATCCAAGCAATTGTTGTACTGGGGACAGAGCCATTGGTCACAATGTGGCTTGGACTATGAGTGTGGTAACTAACCCTGTATATATTCCTGTAGTCACCTCAAGGTGCTCTTTTTCTGAGCAGGAAGAGAGATCAGGATTGCTTTGCTGCTGCACTGTGTGATATCAGTTCATGACATGGTAACACCAAGAGCAAAGAGGGTCGTTTGGGATGTGCGTTCAGTGCTGCTCTCCTACCCTTACCTTGGGTGCTGCCTTTGGGAGTCCATTCATAATCACACCCAGGCTGGGGGGAACAGGGGAGGAGGATTTTCCCCAGCCTTTCCCCCCCGCTTTCCTCCTTCAGGCTTCTTACAAGAGCTTTAGAGACTCCTGAACTCCCTTTGCATGGGAAGGAAAGCACGTCCTTGTTGCTGAGTCTGCCGTGCCCCCTCACTGTGCTCCACACCATGTTTAGAGTCAAGAAGGGGGTTTCTAGAGAGGTTATTCAGAGCCCTGTCACAAGGGTGGGTAGTCATGAGGGGCACAGACTGTGGGAGAAAATGGGAGAGTTTTTGAAGGATCGTTCTGCTCCAATGGTTTGGAAGTTGATCCCTGAACAACTACAGGACCCTGATAAAGTGACAGAATGTTTGCAACGACAATGCTGTGGCAACTCCAGAGAGGAACAACTCATTGCCATGTGCTGGGCCCTGGCTGCTGTTTGTCAGACACTGCTTGTCACCAGAGAGCCCCCGGAAGGGCAGGAGGAGGAAAGCAGAGCAACAGGCACCACGGCCACTCAAACTGCAGCTGAACTGGAGGAACAGCCCATGCTGGCAGCAGTGACCCCTGCACAGAACAATTCCAGACCAAATCAGTTTGTTTAGTGAGGGAGGAAGAGGAAGTGGGGCTCTCAGAACAGGAGGAGGCAGGGCCAGAGACAACGACCCCGTCCCCATCCCCGGTGACCCGGCTGCTCCAGGGCTGGCATATGAAACTAGACGGTAGTGAAGTCAAGCAACTGGGATCCCTGTCCTGGGATGAGGGCACGGCGTTGTCTCAAGGATGATCTATTAGTGCTGCCAAGCAGCTGGAGCACCATGGAGAAAGGTATCTAGTACCTGAGAGAATGAGCTGTGCTGGAGGTAATCCATAGGGATTCAAATAGTGAGCAGTGCCCTGCAGGTCCAGAGGAGCTCCAGTGCACACAATCCACGGGGTGGAAGTTTCTGTGGGGCGCGCCATCGTCTTATGCCAACTCTTTGACATTGATGTCAATGAAAGGAGGAGAACAAACAGTACCTCAGGTGACTACCTGACTCCAGCAAGATGAAGATCATCTTTTTTACTCTCTACTGACCTGCACCTCGGCTGTGAAAGACTGTCCAAGACTGTGGACAGACTCAAAAGACTCAAGCAAGTTAAAGAGTAAACATCCAATGCCCTGCCAGTACAGACCAGAGTCTTTGCTGTTGGGAGCTAGCGACCCTGCTCAAGAGAGAGGGGACACACTATGAGATAATCTGTGGTTGCACCTGCATGACCACAGAGAGATGAAGAAGTGGGATGGGAAACCCACCTCTGCCCTGGAAGCATGGGCATGTGAATTGAGAGGAAGAACAACTCCTGCAGGAAGTTCTCCAAGGATAAATGCCACTCCAGTTTCCAGTGGGCAAGTCCTCAAACAAAACAGGAGGGTTGATGTTAATTCCAGTCCTCCTGAAGGGATCTCCAGTTCGTATCTACAAGAAATGAGGAACGAGTACCATGACCAGAACTAGAGGGGTCCTGCCTCAAGACAGGCGGAGGAAAGGGACAGTCAGCTCTACTGGACTGTGTGGATCCAGTGGCACATCAGACCCACAAAAGTAAGGGCAGAATCCATTTCTTCTCTTCCAGAGAGAAGAGGTCTCTTGTGGTCAAGGTAGGGTGGCTGTGGGTCAGGTCAGGGGCTCCATGGTGAGCATTTTGCATCTGAATCGCTCTCCTTTGTACACTTTTGTTACTAATATTATTGCTGTTACTGTTCATTTTCTTGTCTCACTGCTGTTTTGAGTAAATTGTTGTTATCTCAACCCACGATCTTCACCTCTTGTGCCTCCAGTTCTCCTCTCCAACCCACTGCAGCGCACTGGGAGGGGGAAGTGAGCGGTGCGTGGTTTTACTGGGAGTACTAAACTGGAGAATACCATCCCTAAACCACAACACCCCCAACTTCAAAGACCCCCCACCTTGGGACTCCAGTGCTGCAGTATCAGCTCCCTCCCACCACAGGCTGCTGGAGCCTTGGAGCCTCTCAATGTGCAGCTGGACGTAGCTGCAAGGGATGCTCAGCACCATCCAGGACTGGCCACTCAGCTCTGGAGTATTAAACAGGCACCTGTAGCCTGCACACAGGAAGAAACTGGTGGTGAAAAGCAAGGCAGGTCCTCCCCTAGGCCCCCCAGAGCTCCCCTTCACCGACAGCAGCAGGGAGCAGGATGAGATTTCAGGGCAGGCACTGGCAGATCTCATTGATGCATAGGGGACAGATGGCTACAGCCCAACACACCCCACCACAGACACCCCCCAAACACACACACCCCCTCTGGCCAAGCAAAGGTCAAAACAGCTGAGGAATGAGCAGGGAAACCCTCTCCAAGACAGGCTTGGGGGCATGACACCTCCTCCAGCCCCCTGTGTCTGTGCGTTACTGGGTGGCTGAGGTGCCCTGGACATTTCTGGCCGTGTCCCCACTTCCACAGGTCACACAGGATGGACGGGCTCCTCACCTCAATACAGCCATCAGTTCTGGCTGCGCAGGGCTCAGCCACAATCACAGGGGACAGGTGGCTGTCCCGGGCAGGGTCACACACACACATGCCATACACCCTCCAACAAGGCAAGCCAGTAGGATGGAATTTTCCCCCCAAAAGTCAACCCCCCCACACACACACAATTCAATAGAGATGCTCCTGTCCTTCACGATGCAGAGGAATCCCCATGCTCCAGTCAGAATACTTAGAGCAAGGGCTGGTAGCAAATGACCTGGGGCTGGTCCAGGTGTCACCGTGGTTGGGGAGAGCAGAAGGGAAACAGTCTGTGCTTTATGGGGCAGGTCCTGGAGCCCTTGGCCTCCAAGATCCCAGTTCAGTGCTGGTGGGATCACATGGAGAAATCCTTAAATTTGAGTTCAAGTGCTGCTTCTTCTGTGACAAAGGGGAAAGGAGAGCATGTGAGGCAACACCAATCCTGGAGCCTCCTCGGCCATCCCATGAGAGTTCTGTGTAGACCAGGGCAGGACAGAGCAGGGCATGGTCCAACAGGCCAAAGGAGAAACGTAGGGAAGCTCCAGTGTGAGACCAGGGCCTTGCCAGCCCCTTGAACAGAAGAGAGAGAGGAAGGAGCCTGGAGAAGGTGCGTCCTTGGGGAAACGCTCCTGGACGGAGCCTCCAGCCCCTCACAGAGATGGGATTGTGCAACATCATCTTCTGCAGGATTGTCCTTCAAGCACAGGGAGAATCAGGGGACTTGTGCGAGACCAGTGTGTGCAACCCCCTCCTCACTCTGCTCCTGGCACAGTGGACTCCAGCTGCTCCACGCCTTGCTGGGCACTCTCCATCCCAGCGCCAACCCAGGCAAAGGGCTGAGGGAAAGCCCAGGGGAAGGACAGACAGGCCACAGCAGTGCGGGTGACAAATCCAGCCTTGGCTTTTTTGCCCTGTAACCTCCATTCTTGCTTCATTTCTCCATCTCAAGGGAGTTAACACGCTGCAGGAGTGCACCACAAACCCGTGCTGAGGGTCACGGTGCCCAGAGCGGGGCTGAGCAGCCCTTCCCTCCCTGCTGCAGAGCAGGGTGGGCACGTGGAGAAGAGCCCAGAGCCATGGGGCAGTTGTGTCTGCAACTGGGGTTTGGAGAACATCACAGGCAACTGCAGCAGGTTTGTCTGGAATTTGCCTGACAGAGATTTTTCCAGGCTTGTTGTGCCTCCCAAGGTGGGACAAGGCAAAGGAGCTCAGAGGTGCACACCTCCAACTGCTGGGGACAGGTAGATGGAGGATGGGGAAGGGTAGGAATACCTGGAAATCCTTCTGCAGCCCCCACAGCAGAGAGGTGTCCCACGAATAATGGCTCCAGAGAAGCACCCTCTGTACTGTGGTCCTGGCCAGCAGACACCAAATGTCGTCGTGGTTGTGGAGTGGAGAAGGACTCCTGTAGGAACCAGCCCCAGAGCAGCAAAACACAGCAGAGGCCACACAAGCCCACAGTTGGCAGGAGGGAACCGGGTGTCTCCAAGAAGGAGCCAAGGAGCTCTGACCCTCAGAAGTCCTTACAGCAGGATGGGTGAGAAGGGAGATGAAACATTTCCTGGTCACCGGAGAACCATTGAGAAACCTCAGCAGGAGGGAAGGTGGAGCTGCCAGTGCCCCACAGAGCTGTCTGCTCACAGGAGCTGGCAGCACTCAAAGTGTCAGATGAGGCATCATCCACCCCGCTGGGTCAGGCACAAAGAAATCCCTGTCCTGGGCTGAGTTCCTGTAGACGACCGAGTCCTAACAGCAAGGGGAGGCACTCCGACCTTCACCCTGCTCCCACAGCTTCCAGTCCTTCTGCAGTTCCTAGTTGGACCCTGCAGGCAACCTCCTCCCACTCCAGAGCTTCACCGTCAGGTCGCTGAGGAACAAAGGGGAGAGGGACAGCATGACCCAGGGGTTGGGGCAGGAGCCCCGCGGACGCTGCGCCAGAGGCACCACGAGAGGACATGCTACCCCACCACCCACCCGTGGCAGCATGCAGCCCCCAGAACTTCCAGGCTCTTTTCCCTTGGCAGGAGGTTGCCTGATGCACTTTGGGGAGCAGGCAGGCCCAGTAGGGCTCAGCCCACTGGCAGCAGGTGGGGACAAAGGGAAATGGTGACCTCTAGGGCTGACCCCACACCGGGACTCCTGTCCCGCTCGAATGAGCTCTGTTTCCCAGCGCTGCTATCCAGGGAGCTGCTCTGCTCAGTCCCCCCGGGGCATGGGCTGATTTGGGGGTGGCTGCTGACTTCCCAACCCACTATCCATGCAAAGGCGTGGGCAAGGCCAAGGCTTCCACAGAGTTGCCACAGTAGATGTGGGCACTTGGCAAGGGAAAAAAAACCCAAAAAGCAAATGAAACCGAGGTGGGGGTATGGCCGGGACAAGGGGACAAGCCCCTTCTAGCAAAGACTTATCAAGTGGGGAAAAACGCAGAATAGTTTCATACCGTGAAGAAGCAGCTCAGACCAGAGAGAAAGAGGGGGGGAAAAAAGAGAGAGAAGAGCAAAACCAACAGTGAGAGGGACAGAGGGGGGGAGAGATGGAGAGAAAAGGGAAGGAGAGACAGAAGAAGAGCACATGAGCAAGAGAGTCAAAGAGCAGGAGGGTCAAGGCAGACTAGTAGCACGGCCCTTTATGGCAAGGACGCGTCGTGGAAGGCAAGGGGTGAGCCCAGGCACGTAATTCCATAACTTTACCCGGCAGTCGCTGTGGCACAGATGGGAGGTGGTGAGGAGGAGAGACAGAGAGAGACAGAGAAAAAGGAAGGGAAAAAAGGGACATGGTCGAAAAGAGGGTATCAGAGTCTTGCTGCCAAAGAGCTCCCCAAGAGCAGCAGAGGATGCCCAGCCCCGGGGAAGAGGGGTCCCTGCATGGGGGGTAACCCAGGGCGTCACCAGAGCGTGGGCAGGGGATGGCTGGGGACAGCTCTTGGCACTGGGGTGGGCAGGCCGTGCCATGGGCAGGCTAAAGTGGGCAAGAGGAGATGAAGGAGTGGAGGGACTAGAAAGCTGTGAGCCTCTCCCCCTGCCTCCCTCCCCGCTCCCTGTTCACCCAGCGCACAACCCACCCAGGCCCAGGGGTGACAGCTCAGCCCCGGAGTCTCCCCCTTCCCGGGGGGGGCTGTGGGGGCAGAAAGCCTGGGGCTCACCTGGAGGCAGTGAAGATGTGCTTTGAGTTGGTGCAGATGGCATTGATGGGGCTGTCATGCCCCTTGATCTCCCCAACGGGGGTGAAGGTGTCCACGTTCCAGACTTTGATGACGCCTCCTCGGCAGGCGCTCAGCACCATGGGGCGGCCGGGGATGAAGGCCAGGGCACACACCCAGTCTTTGTGGGCATTGGGGATTTGCTGTAGGTACGGGCACAGAGCAGAGGTTGTGACCAACCTCGCCTGTAGCACCATGCACCCAAGCTGGGCAGCTGGGTCCTCACTGGCACCCTGGGGCTCACTGGGATTGTGGGACTGGTGATGCCCAGTTAGGAGCCAAGGGGACGGACTCAAAAGTCACGGCTTGGTTTCTCCCCTGGGTTGGAGACAACAATCCTGAACTAAGAGCAGAACACAACCCCCCACACTGCAACAGGTGCCCAGCCTGTCTGTGGGGCAGCTGGTCATCCTGAGTGCCCCACAGCACAAAGTACAGGGGCACAGCACCCCCTCCCCTATGCACAGCCCAGCATTGGGAATGCCCTCCCTGGTGAGCTCCATGCAGGACACCAGCAGGAAGTCCCTGGACAAGGGTCCCCCCAGACCCCAGCAGCAACACCCCTCTGCCCCGTGCCACCACAGAACCTGTGCTGTGCTCCCCTCCAGACCTGGGCGAGTTCCTGCTGCTCCAGATCCCACTTCTTTATGCCGTTGTCCCTGGAGCCACTGAAGAGGACATCTCCCTGGATGGCCAGGCACTCGATGCCATCGTAGTGAGGGGGCTCAAAGTTGTGAGTTGGGCCAATATTGCCCACCATGCCCTCCGTGATTTCAAACACCTAGGGAAGAGCAGTGGGTAACAGACCACAGATGGCCCTGGGGACAGAGCTGGCCCTCTCCTGGGGTGCTTGGTCACCACTCCCTGTGTTCTAGGCTCAGGGCGCCCAGAGTGGTGCTGGAATGGGGAGTGGCTGTTGGCCACTTGAGGCTTTTTGGGGCTGAGGGTCCTGCCACTAGCAGAGGAGATCTGTCACCAGGGACAGCCCTACTGTGCTGCATTTTACTTCTGGTGAGCCTTTTCACTCCCCATAAGCCAAGCTGACAGCTGAGTGGGATCTTGTCTCACTCACCATCCCTCCTTACTTCCCTGATGCCAGCTCTAATTCAATCTGCTAAAACCTGAAAGGAAGGGACAGGCTCCTGCTGTGCTGGAGCTGGGACCAAGCAGGCACAAAGCATCTATATTGGGCAAGGGGGCAGAACTGAGCAGAACAGGGTGACCTGCTCATCTGGGTCAGCCATCACATGCAAGTCCCAGCCACAGGGTCTGAGGGATGAGAGAAATGAAAATCCTTCTCAGAAGGTGCATTGGGAAGAGGAGACAAGTGAAAACCTCATACACAGAAGTGAAAACAGAATCTGAGCTCAGCTTTCAGAAGGAGAGAAGAGACCTCAGGGGTTACCAACATTTGGGCTTCCCTACAGGACTGGGTGCTGATCCCCAAGGAGGAGAGTACCTTAACGTAGTGATCTTTGGAACCCGTGACCACCAGGTCGTGGTTGCTCGCCGTCTGGTTCACCGTGAGACACATCACGGGTCCGATGTGGCCACTCAGCTTTCCCACAGGCTGCAACCTGGGTTCAAGGGCAAGGCTCAGCCCCCTCCTGGGTGCTGGAGCTCCACCAAAGGGTCCTCCCAGGCAGAGACAGCCCCCACCCCATCCCCCCTGCCAGCACTGGAGCCTCCCAGTAGGTGTTGTTCCCCTTGGGGGATAGTGGGCAGGGAGATCTCATTCCCAGTGATGCCAGGGAAGGAGAGCAGTCTTGGGGTGTGCCAACATCTGGCTACACAGCCCGACAGCACGCCAACATCTGGCTGCAGAGCCCAGGCTGCAGCACAGGGTTTGCAGCCCAATATGCAGGTAGGAGGAGAGGGGCAAGACCAGGGGGTACTGGTGCTCATTCCACTTGTCTTCCCCCTTCTCCTAAGCCCTGCCCAGTGCACGGACAAAGCCCCCACCCCAAGTAGCTCCAATGCTACTCATCACTCCTTGGGTCCCATAGGAAAGGGCCCTCAAAGTCCTTATTTCAGGCAACTTCCATTATGAAAAAGACTTCCACTTTTCCCAGGGGGATCATTTCAGGTCCCTCTGAGCAGCCAATGTCCCCTTGACACCCGTGAGATGTCCTGCCCACCTCAGCACTGCCCTCACCTGCTCAGCTCCCAGACACGGACGGAGTTTCCAGCGGCAGCGTAGAGCGTGGTGCCCGTGGGGTTGAGCGCGATCTGGTTGATCTGGTGCTCGCCCTGCACGCTGGTGACAGTGCGGGTGGTGGTCCCAGCACACGCATCCCCAGAGATCACCTGTCCAGAGGACCTAAAGGACAGAGAGGTCAAGGGTGGAGGAGGTGGAAAGCAGAGCCACTGAGGGACCGCAAGGGGCTGTTGGGCTTCAGGTGGGTGCCACACTGGGAAAAGGCCCTGGAAGTACCCGTCTCTCTGGCCACAACAAGAGCTCTGTCCCCCAGATCAGTGCCCTGCAGGGGCAGCCAGGGATGTTGGGTCTGTGCATGACACAGAGCATCCTGCCCTGGTTTCCATCTGAGGGCCATTCTGCTCTCTGCCCATTCCTTTCTGCTTCCCACAGGAAGAGCTCATTAGTGCTGGCATCCGGCACAGGGAAGCAGAGGTCTTGACCTCTGCACCAAGAGAAAAGCACCTTCAAGCCAAGGCAGATGAGCTGAGGCTGGACAGAGAAAGCAGCCCTGTGCCAGAGTGAGTAACTCTGTCCCACCATACTCTCCCAATATTTAAGTCCTACTCCAGGCCTGCAGCCACAGCTACAGCCTGTTCCATGCTCCTTTCTGGTCCTCAAACTCCTCAGAGAGATCCAAATTTCCCACTGTAGATCTTGTGATTTACCCAGCCATGATGCTGTTGGGGCTGTGTCTCCCCTCTGGAGCTGCCAGCTCTCCTGGCCACTCCCAGAGGAGCTGCAAAATCTCTTCAAAGGTTTTGACCCTTAACAATGGAAAGTGCTGGATTCTGCACCTGGGATGGGGCAATCCTGGCTGTGTGTATAGCCTGGGGAACGAGAGGCTGGAGAACAGCTGTGGGAAGGAACCTGGAGGGTCCTGGTTGATGGAAAGTTGAATGTGAGTCAGCAGTACCCTGGCAGCCAGGAGGGACATCAGGCACAGCATTGCCAGCCGGGCGAGGGAGGGGATTGTCCCACTCTGCTCCGCACTGGGGTGGTGTCACCTCGAGTCCTGGGGGCAGTTTTGGGCACCACGATACAAAAATGTACTAAGCCATTAGAGAGAGTTCAAAGCTGGCCAGGAGGATGGGGGTCTGGAGGGAAAGCCTTAGGAGGAGTGGCTGAGGGCACTTGGTTTGTTCAGCTGGAGGAGACTGAGGAGAGACCTCATTGTGGTCTTTAACAGCCTCACAAGGGGCACCAGAGGGGTAGGTACTGATCTCATCACTCTCACGGCCAATGACAGGACTTGAGGAAACGGCTGGAGCAGAGGCAGAGGGGGTGTAGGTTGGATATCAGGAGAAGGTTTTTCACCCAGAGGGTGGCTGAGCACTGGAACAGGCTCCTCAGGCAAGTGGTCACAGCACCAGGCACGTCTGAGTTCAAGAAGCATATGGACAATGCTCTCAGGCACAAGGTGTTATCATCGGGGTGTCCTGGGCCAGCCGTTGGACTCAATGACCCTGATGGGTTCCTCTGAACTCAGCATATTCTATGATTCTATCATCCTGAGTCTTCGCTGCAGAAGGTCCCCATGGCTCCCCTCACCCCAAATTCTCTCACAACCTCCCTGTTCCCTAAGGAAGCAGCACTGCAAACTGGCACTAAAGGAGCTGGTACTTGGCGCTGTCCCTGGCCCCTGTAGGTCCTGGGACTGGTTTCTGCAAAGCCAGAGATGCCCCAAGTGCCCTGGGTCTCCCAAAGCCGAGGGTACGTACGTGAGGGTGCGGATGCAGCGGGCTGAGTCGCGGATGTCCCACACTTTGATGTACGACGTGGACACAGTGAACACCAGCCCTGTGTGGCTGCAGTACTTGATGGAAACCACATTGTTTGGGTGACCCTTGAGGGAAGCGATTTCTTGGCCCGTCACCAGGTTCCACATTTTGCAGCTCCGGTCTGCGGGAGGAAGAACGTGCCCAAGAGTGTCAGGGGGGAGTCTCCTCTGAGGGCATGGTGGCCTGGGGACAATATCTCCTCTGAGCATCCCCCCCCACCCACAGGGCCAGAGGAAAGGAGCCAGCCAGCCCCAGCATTGGGGCAGGGCAGGGCTCAACACTAAGACAGGGACCATCCCCACAGTGCCCAGCACTTCCCACACTCCCAGTGCCAACCTGTTCTCACAACAACCAAACTTTCCCTGTCACCTCTGCCCAACACGCACCTTTGGACCCGGTGAAGAGCAGCTCGTCGGTGGCATCCAGGCAGAGCACAGGCTTGGTGTGTCCCTCTGCCACTGAGACACACTGCAGCGGGGCTGTCCGGGCATTCTTGGTGCCACCCACTGGGTTAATGATGCCCCTTGGTGGGAGAGAGAGAACAGGTACAGTGCAGGGGTGGAGAGGCACCGTGCCCACAGTCCCAGGGCATGGCAGAGCTGTCTCACACCGAGCATCTTCCTGAATGTGGCATGCCTGACACAAGGGCATTGCAGCCCCTGTCTACCTCTGCCCCAGCACTACAGACTGGGAAAGGGGGAGGCTGCCCAGTGGCCTCTGCTCTCCCCCCACAACCTCTTGTGCCAGGCCAGCAGAGACCCAGGGCAAGTCAGGAGACCCAGCTCACTGACCCTGAGGTCCATTTTGGGACAATCTGCACCCTCTCCAGCCAGAAGCTCTGCTGAGATAAATGTTTCAGGGTACCAATATCAGCACCCCAGTCCCTTGGAGGCTGTCAGCCTGTGGCTGGTGGCATTTGGAAACAAGGCCCTGCTTCTTTACACAGACCACAAGGGTGACAAAGGGCAGCACCAGCTTCTGCACCCTGCACCCCTGTCACAGTGGCTGTTCCTGGACCCACGACTAGCTTTGGGCAGGGGAGCACCTACCCCTGCCAAACCTGCCCCAGGGGACCCAGAATCTGCCAATCCCCTCTACTTCAGACATGCTGAGGGTGCTGAGGACCATCAGCCCAACCCTTTGGACACTGGTGTGCCTGGTCACCAAGCACAGCCACCCACAGCCAAGGGACCACAGGCTGGGCTAATTTCTTCTTACAGGCAGGAAAACGGCAGTATGGGGCTGGAGAACGGCAAGGTTTGCGTTAGTCATGAGGATAAGCAGAGGCTCATTAATTTGGGTTTGGAAATCGCATGCACGTGATCGTTCTTCCTCAGCTCTGCACTTACCAATGCCAACCCAACAGCACCCCTGACTCCCAGTGTTCCCACCAGTCTCGAAGCAACACTGAATCCAAGGGGAAATCCTGACTTCCCTTTCCATTGACTCTGTGTGCCTGTCTGACTGAAAACTGCCCGAGGTGACACAGCCCAGACTGATCTGGTGTCACCTCCCCATCGACTGGGGGCCTGCAGGAGCTCAGGGGAGAGACAGAGCCAGGGGATGCCCAGGCGCTGGAGGGCTGATCACAGAACCACGGAATGGTTTGGGTTGGAAGGGATCTTACACAGCATCTCACTTCACCCCTCTGCCTTAAACAGGGACACCTTCCACCAGCCCAGGTTGCTCCAAGCCCCATCCAACGTGGCCTTGGACACTTCCAGGGATGGGGCAGCCACAGCTTCTCTGGGTACTCTGTGCCAGGGCCTGCCCACCCTCACAGGGAAGAATTTCTTCCTGATGTGTAATTTAAATCCCTCCTCTTTCAGTTTAAAACTGTTCTCTCTTGTCCTGTCACTATCTGCCCCTGTAAAAAGTCACTCTCCCTGTTTTTAATAAGCTTTAGGCACTGGAAGGCTGCAATGAGGCTGATATTCCTTAAGGATGGGAGAAACTTGGCCCCTGTGTTGGGAAACCTCCATATGCAGGTGGGTGCAGTGGGAGAAGCCCGGGAGCACCTTAAGCCCAAGGCTGAGCTCTATACCAAAATCTGACTTGATTTCTTTGGGAAAGAGATCGACTTTCCCCAGCTCAGCACCAGGGAAGCACAACCAGGCATGGGGAGAACCTGAGATATTTGCCTGGAAGAAGCTTGCAGGAAGGACACACTGGAAGCACCCAGGGTCACTTGCCCCTTTTCCCACCATCCCACTGTCCTGCTGGAGAGCTGGGGGAAGGGGTGGGACATGGTGGCCTCAAGCTGATGAGAGCCCATCAGAGATGGAGGAGAACATGCTGCCACCCCAAACCAACCAGTGCCCATAGGTGAGGCCAGTGCCACGTTTCCAAGGGTTAATCCAAGCAGGAACGGTTCTAACTTGCAACCGAGGGGACAACGTCAGGCACCAGAGGTGGCATGCCAGGAGGGGACAGACACACGAGCAGGGAGGTGGGGAGAGCAGCAAGGTGCAGGCAGAGCATGTGGGGACAGGGAGAGCAGGCACCTGAGACAGAGAAAAGGAGGAGCGGAGGAAGGGATAATAAATAGAAAGTTGTCTATACCTCAGCACCTCCGAGACAGAGGAATCGCTGTCATCAGACCTAGGGGCAGAAAATTAGCAGGATTATGGGAGAGAAAACCCAGACTAGAGGAGGCAGCAGTGGAGTCAGAGGAGGATTGTTATTGCATCCAAGCCAGTGTAGGACAGAGAGGAGGAGGGGAGAGAAGGAGAAAGAGAAGCACACATGGAGAACCAGGGGGGAGCAGAGGAGCAGGAGGGCAGGTGATGATCAGACAGCAGGTCTCCATCAGGGAACGCCGGCGCTGCTAACAATGTCCAAGCTGAGGGGAGCACCCAACCTGTTGCCAGGGAAGGCTGGAGCAGCATTTGTGGGTGCATGCCAGTCCATCACCTTCTGTGAGCCCTCATCCCCTCATCCCATCCTGCTCCATCGCCTTTCCAGGGGTCCAAGTCTGGCACTGCGCTGCCTCCAGGCATGTGCCAGGAATGTGAACTCAGAGCAGGGCACAGTGGGCAGCAGCACAGCACTGGCACAGCAGCTGCTCCCTCACAGGGACAAGCAGGCAGGTAAGGCGGTGACAGGACACTGGCCGGAGCCAACCCAAGTCCTGGTGTTCCTACATGCCCCCCACAGGAGTTGGTACATGTGTGTGCTGTCGAGGTCTGGGTCCCCCTCACTCAAGACACTCCCACCCCATCAGGACTTACTTATCCAAGGCAGAGCCCTGGCTCTGGGTGCTCGTGAGACGGGAGAAGACGTTGCGGTCGTTGCGCGGACGGGTGGGTGGGGACGAGGGTGGTGTGAAGCCAATGTCTGCAGGCCTGGGCCGGGAAGGATCAGAGGGACACACGACTCAGGAGCTGCTCACTTCGCACTGGCAGAGCTGCCCAGACAGCATCCTTCCCCACTCACCTGGGCCACCCAGCCTCCCCCACCCGTGTCACCATTTCTCCCAGGCTCACCTGGCAGGTTGCCCACGGTCGTAGGATTTCCTCCTTGTCAGAGGTGAAGTGTCTGAGCCCCGAGACTGCCTGGGACTGAAGCAAGTGAACAGAGGAGAGTGGGTGCCTGCCCTGCACTGGGACCCCTCCACACCGAACACCTCTGTCCTCCCCCAGAAGAGCAAATGAGAAGTTAGGCTGCCCTGGAGTCACAAGCACATGGTCAGAAGATGCCTCAAGGTAGCCACTCAAAAAGGTTGATAACCAAGAGCAGGGAGTTAGGGACCCTCACACCCCCTCTTTTCTTTCCCTCCTCCTGAAGCACCCTCCTTCGCATCTGCAGAGGATACCAGCATACTCCTAGACACTCTTCAAGTCCCACTGGAGAAATCCACCACTACTTACTGCAGCCAAGCCTGGGTAGATGCTGGATTGGGCTCATCTTCACCCCTCTGCACCTCCACAGGCCAGGCACAACTTCCCATGGGCTGGCCCATGGTTCCATGAACCTCCCAGTGCCCAGAGACCCATCACCCCGTGCTCACAAGGTGCTTCCTCGCGTGGGCAGGCTGACGGTGCGTGACACCTTCTCCTTGTAATAGGGGTCTCGGATGGAGAAGCCGATCCCGTCCTCTTTGATCTCCATGAGGGATGCCAAGGACTTGGTGATGTTCTTGGTAGAGACGTCCAGTGTGGGTCCAAGACACTCAGCTGACACCGCCTTCATCTGTCCCGAGAGCTTGGGCTCTCCCTAGAGCAGGGCAGAGGGCTCAGGGGTGGGCAGTGGGAGCAGCCAGTGCTGTGGGATGAATTGCTCATGCTCTCTGCCCACAGGAGGCTGAGTTCCCCTGTGCCACACTGGGATGCCCATCACAGGGAGCTCTCCATGCTCAGAGCAGATGTGACAGCCTGTACAGAACCACGGCTGCTTCCCTCCACCTCTGTGCCCTGCAGAGGAACCTCCTTGGTGCCACTCAGATCCAGAGGGTACTGGCTGATGTGCTGGGTGTTTCCCAAGTTTCTGGTATCTCAGGACCACAGTACCAGTACTCTGGATTGGTTCTTCCCATCCAGAGACCAGCCTTATGCCCAGCCTGGTTCCTCAAGGTTCAGACCACAGAGCAGAGGTCTGGAGCATTGCTGAACGTCCCTCCATCCCTCTCCCAGTCCCTGTGACAGGGCCATACAAAAAGGCCAACTAACCTTGAACTTGAAGTCATCCTGGCTTGCTGAGCCCTTCATGGTGAAAGACTGGGAGATGCTGCAAGGAGAAGAGAGTAGAGATGGATCTTCATTGCCAAACTCTCTTCAGAGAGCTTGTTCCACTGGTCCACCAGACTCCACGGTTCACCCCCCTGCTCCCTAGCACCCTTTCTCCAAGGAATCTTCACTTTCTCCCAGTGTCCAAGAGACATCTCTGCTTCCCCCACCAAGGGCTGGGCACCACAGAAAAGCTCAGGCAGGGCTTTGTTCGTCCACGTCCATCCAAAAGGTCCCATGAATGGCACCAGACACCCCGCCCCAGCCACTACCAGTTCGGGCAGCACAAGGCTGGGTGCTTACCTCCCATCTGAAGCCAGGCTGAACTCTGAGACCTCCTCATCCGTGCTGGTGTAGCCATTCTCTGTGTGAGAGGGAGACAGCACATCAGCAGCACAGAGGAGACCCCACCAACCCCAGCCCCATCTGGACCACACAGTGGAGGGGACACCCCAGACAGTTGTGGGGGGTGACCCACTCGTTGTCCCTGACTGGTGGTCAGGGCACATATCCCTACCCAGGGTCCCAGCCAGGGCACTTCCAGGTGCTTCCTGGGGGGCCAGCATGCATGGGAACCCCACCCCACAAGCAGCACACCTGGGCTGAGGACGCACGCGCCCACCCCTGGTCCCACCTTGCTGGACATTGTGGATCAGCGCCTGAAGCTCGGGGTGCGACTCGGCCTTCTCCCGCAGGGCATCCAGGATGGCATGGTTCTGTGAGGAGCTGGCCACGTCTGTCTGCCGCAGGCGCCCCTCCAGCAGGCGGATCTGGGCATCCTTCTGGGCCACCTGCAGCCCCTGGGGAAGGACAGCCATATACCGGGGCTCAGGGGGGTGCCACGGATCCCTGCCACCAGGTGCCCACCCTGGCATCCTGTGAGAAACCCTGTCACGCATCCACACCACAGCCTGGCCCTGCACCTTGTCGATGGAGGCCTTCAGGAAGTTGTCCAGCAGCAGTCGGGCTTCAGCCAGGGAGCAGGAGCTGATCACCACCGAGGTGTCCGTGGAGTCCAGCTCCTCCTGAAACGTGGAGAGGCAAGTGCCAGATGCAGCAGGGTAGCTTTGCTGCTGGATACGGGATGGGCAGAAGAGGCTCTGTGACCAGCACAGCAACCTCCATCATCCTGCAAACACTGCCCAGTCCAACACTCACCCTCCCCAGTCTGCCCAGTGGCTACTGGGGCAATCTGGCCATGGGGCTGTCCAATGCAACCTGAAGGGTTTCTGCACTGCTACAGAAATTCTGGTGCCAGCACTTAACTAGACACCGAAGAGACACCAGGCTCACCTGAACACACAATCCAAAGCCTAGTGTGAATTAACAGCAGCCCTCCTTCCCTGCCAACTGAGGTGACAGCTGGGGACAAGCCAGGGACAGCACACAGCCTCCGTTTTGGGCGTCAGGCACTGAGGGGAAGCAGGAGCTGCACGGTGGCATGCCCCATGTCACAACTGGACACAAAACCTGGGTGGCTTCTGCTGGGAAAAAATCCAGTCCTCCTAGGATGTTTCCATGGGCACATGTGACCACAACTACCATGGGCAGGATGGGGGCCACAGCTTCCCTACAATTTCAGGGCAGTAGGATGCCAGCAGCCTGCCCATGGACATGCCAAGCACTCCTCTCCACAATTAACCTCCTAAGGAGTGTGTGGGTGCAGCCCCAGCGAGTGTGACGCAGCTCAGGGGACTCTTGGTCACACAGCTGGCTGTGCCCAAGGATGCTCTTGCCACAGAGAGATGCTTTCACTCTCTCCCCTGACAGCTCAGCCCAGTCCCACTGCCCACCTTGGTCTCCTCGATCTGCATGATGGTGGCCTGGCAGTCCGAAATGCTGTCGTTGATATAGTCAATGTTGGCCCCCAGCACCTCGATCTCCTCATTCAGCTCTTGCAGCCCTTTCTGCTCCTTGGGGCTCTCTGCCTGCAGCTTCGCCCGCTTGCCCAGCAACGCCTCCTGCAGCAGTGACAGCTCCTCGCGTTTCTGGGGGAAAGGGAAGGGGGATTGGCACTGTCCACAGAGCCATCGCCGTGTCCTGCACCCACCACGAAGCCCTCTCCATCCCCAGCACCACGGCCACCTTGATGAGCCTCTCCATGTCCGCCTCCAGGTTGACGATGGTCATCCTCTGCATGACAATGTCAAAGATGCGCCGCTCCAGCGACTGCCACTTGAGGCGGGCAGCTTTGCTGAAGGTCTGGCTTGACCCCTTCTTGGGGAACTTCTTCCTACAGCCAAAAGGGAGAAGAGCCACATAGGCAGCCAGTCACACCATGCTGGAGAGCTGGGGTTGCCCCAGGGGGATGCCTGGGCTCTGGCTGGCCAGAAGCAGAGGAGCCATCTGCACTGTTTCTGGATTGCACAGCTTTTCCATTGTCCCTTAGCAAAGAGGGACAAGAGACGAGCTCAGCACGGTTTGTGCCATGGCATTTAATCCTTGTGGAAGGCCAGCTCTGGGCTCAAGCCCAGGTGACAGTCACACTCTGCCAGCACAGCCTGTCACAAGGGTCACTGGTTTAATTACGGGTCAAGCGTGCGCTAAAGAAGCCACCTTTCAACCTCTGCCACCAGCCAAGAGCCAGGCATGGGGATCACTGGGATGTCTCACCCACCCAGCCTCTGCCCTGACCTGGCAGGCCGAGCCCCATTCACGGAGGAAGAGGTGTCTCCCAGGAAGTTGTTGATCTTCCTGTTCCACTGGCGCACGATGCTGGAGACGGAGCGAGCGCCAGACTCGGGCTCAGAGGAGGTGGTGCTGGCTGAGACCTCTGCGCCCGAGTCCAGCGCCGCCGGCTTCTGGCTCGTCCTGCCCGCCACCCGGTCTGACATGGGCTTGGCCAGCCGGCGCAGTGCCGACACCTGCCCAAGAGGAAGGGCACAGGAGAGCAGCTCAGCTGGGCACCTCCAGCCAGCCCAAACCTGTTGATGTCACTCCCAGGTCCCCATGGGACCAAGAGTGTTAGTTCTGTAGACCCCAAGCCCAGGGCGTGTTTCATGGGTTTCCCCCTCCTCCCTCGTAGCCCAATCCTGCCACCAGGCTCTGCTGCCCAGGATGAGGAATTCTGATGCTGCCTGCAAGGAGGATGCCTCTCCCACGTGGTTCCTGAGCCACACAACCCTCCCCACCCTTTTGGGAAGCCCACTTCCAGAGCTGGCCCTGTCTGAAGGACGGGACTTCTCCAAGTCCAAGCCCTCCACTGGGGCTGGGGCTTATGTGGAGGCAACCCACTGCCCTCACCTCCTGGGTTTTCCTCCGCAGCACTATTTCCTGCTGCCGCTTCTGAGACTCCAGAGCCCTGATCTGGAACTGCACGAGAGAGAAAGAAAAACACACCCCTGGGGTCCTGCCCAGTGATAGTTGCAGTCCCAGGGCTCCCTTTGGCACAGACAGTCTCACTCCTGATCCTCAAAGCAAACAGGTTCCCAGTCTTGAGCTGGCCCTGATTGTACATTGCCTCCTGCACAGAGCAGGGAGCCCAAAGCATCCTCCACACCTGCAACAGAAGCTGTGAGAAGCCTTTGGGAACCATCCAGCGAGGTGTGACCCCTGCGAGGGCACGGGTGCAGCAGGGCCCCAAGCTTCACCAACTCGTGGTATTTATTGAGCACCTGGAGTGCCAGAGCAGGACAAACACCACCCCTTCCAGCCAGACCAGCCCTGCTGAACGCGGCAAGCTGGGCTCTCACCTCCTGCCGGCGCTGCTCCTTCTTGAGCTGTGCAATCTCCCGGTTCCTCTTGGTCTCCACCAGCCGCCTGCGCTGCTGCTCCTCCCGCATCTGCTTCATCAGTGCCACCTGCAACGGATGGCTCCGTGTATCCCGAGTGCCCTGGGGCACCCACCCACCCACCCAGCAGATGGACACTACGCACTGGCCCCCAGAGTGGAAAACACTGCTCCGAGTGGGAAGCCAAGCTTGTTCAGGGGATCCCTCCCCGCCCTGGCACATCCAGGTACCTTTGCCTTCTTCATCTCGGCCACCTCTGCCTGCAGCTTCCGCAACTCCCGCTCGTAGCGGGACTGGTTCTTAAGCAGGCGAGCGTGCTCCTTCTGGGCTGCCTGGAGCTTCTGCAGGTCCCGGTTCATCTCCTTCAGCCGCTTCTCATAGTCTGCTTTGATCTTGTTGGCTTTCTCCTCCGTGTAGCACTCCATGGTGCCTGTGGGTGAGGAGAGGGCTCGCGACGGCCACGCACCCTGGGATCCTCCTGCACCCACACACCCTGCCTGGAAGCACCAGGCACTGTTTCCTCCCCATCCCACCAGGGCCCCCCATGACCCCATTGCAGGCTGGGGTCTGTCTGGGGATACCTGCTGGAAGGGGTCAGTGCAGGGTGGGGACACTGCTGGGCTGAGCTGTGTCTGCTGGCAGAGCTGCAGACTGAGACCCACAGCCACAATAAGGGTAACCCTGCCCTGTTTAGCCTGGAGATCATCCACACCACTGGATCTTTTGCCCCTCAGCCTTTCAGTTTCCCCAGGTGTCCCCACTGAAGTGGTGGGGGCTCACAGAGTGGTGCTCAAGGCTAGAAGAGGCTTTGTCTTGCCGTCCTTCTCCAGCACCATCAGGGTCTGGAGCTCTGCAGCTGACTGGTCCCACTCCCATGTCAGACAAGAAGTGTCTTGGGAGTCTCAGGGACTTGAGCAGAGGATGACAAAGCACTACCAGAGCCAGTGCTGCGTGCCAAGGGTGAATGCTTTGACTCTGAGTTAGCTGGGCAGGAGTGGGAACTGGGGTTTCACGCTGCAGGAATGGGATCCCACGGGTCAGGAGGTTCTCACTGAGGTTTTGCAGGACCCGGTCCCGCTCCAGCTGCGTGTCCCGAATCTTGTTCTGCAGTAGGATCAGCTTCTCCTCATACTGATGCTTGAGGGTCTGCAGGCGCCGCTGGCTGTTCTCCAGCTCATCAATGAGCTTCTGCTTGATCTCAATCTCACAGGTCAGATCCGCCAGATCAGCCTGGAAATTCACAGCTGGAGGCAGAGAGGGACAGTCAGGCTGGGAGGGACGAGGGAGCATCGCTCCCATGGCCCCACTGAGCCACAGCACGAGGAGAGGGCAGAGGAGCTGACGGGAACCCACGTTTCTGGGGAGGAGCAGCACCCCAAAGAGCGCTGCAGCAACCCAGGAGCATTTCCACGTCCCCCAGAGCAGACATGGCCAGGGCTCTGCCTTCCTTCCCAGGAGCAGAGCTCATTGCCAGAGACACCAGCAAATGTCCCACCGTGCCCAGGGCTGCACGTGGATCTCCACTTTACCCTTCTCCTCTGCATCCGAGTCGGAGTCCACCAGGCTCTCTTCGCTGCCCGAATCCTCATCTTCATCCTCACGCCCATCCTCTTCCTCACAGCCACTCTCATCCTGTTCCTCCTCTTCCTAAGAGACAAGTGCCCAACCTCAGCCTGCAGCATGGCCTGCTCTTCTCTCCTCCAAACCTGAGCTCCCCCTACAGCAACGGGCTGCAGCCCCCACAGTGGGACTCAGCCTCTCACACACGGATGCCCGGGGGCTGCAGCTCCATTTCTGGACCACTAGCACACACTGTTGAGAGGAGTAGCTCTGTGACCCAGCTAACCTTGCATCCATCCCCTCCCAGCTGAGCAGCCCTTCACTGCCAACCCTCCCTTCACCTACACTGTGTGAAACCAAACCTCCCAAAAGGTGTTAGGCTCCCTCCACAGCAGGGCAGCAGGGCTGGCTGGGGAGCATCCAACTCCCCCCTGCTCCAGCACGGAGTCCTCAGCAAAACGACCCTTCCAACCTCCTTCAGGGCCAGGTTGGGCTTGGTCCCTGTCCCATGTGGGGTGATTACTGTGCTACACACCCAGACAACCCCTGGCTATGAGCACAACGCCCGCTCACCTCTTCCACCTCATTCTCATCTGTCTCCTCCCCGTTGTCCTGCTGCATTTTCTGCCGCTTCTTAAACGCCTCCTTCTCTGGGCTAAGGGGGGAGCAAAGCGGGGCTGGTTAAGTCCCAATGTGAGGGAGCCCAGAAACAGGATAACCCTCAGCATGCTGCTTGTGGAGCCTTCGGAGAAAACACCTTCTGGAATTGTGTGGTGGGTGAAGAGGAGACCACGAGCAAGGCGGGGCTGGGAGGGGAACCCAAGTGTCCAGGCTGTGGCTGTAGCACGGATGGGGGGACACAGGCTCCCCAACGCCACAAGGACAGACAAACCAACACGCCACCTCTCCGCTCCCACCACCACCACCACGACGCATCTGCCTTCACCTCTTCCTCTGCTGCCTCCGCTCTTTCTTTTTCAGGCGCTCCAGGTCCTGCTTGGCCCGCCGGAGCACATCGGACGCCTCGGTGTCCACGGGCGCCGCGGGGCTGCACAGACCAGCCAGCCCAGATGCTGGTGAGGAGCCCATGGAGAAGGGGGGCCGGGAGGAGACACGCGACAGGCTGCGGCGCAGGGACTCGTTCATGGACTCGCTCTCCAGGAGCTTCGTTCTAGGGAGAGGAGACCGGATGGAGCCAAAGAGGGGCCCATCCCACTGCCCCCCACAGGAGGGGGTCATGCCTGGCTTTAGGGTCGCAGAATGGTTTGGGTTGGGAGAGAGTTTAAAGCTCATCTCATTCCACGCCCCTGCCATGGGCAGGGACAACTTCCACTAGACCAGGTTGCTCCAAGCTCCATCCACTTACAGGGATGGTACTGGCACAGCACCTTTGGGCAACATGTCCCACTGTCTCACCACCCTCACAGGGAAGAGTGTCTTCCTAATTTCTAACCCAAACCTCTCCACTTTTACTTTAAAGCCATTCCCCCTTGTCCTATCGCTGTCTGCCTGTGTAAAAAAAATTGCTCTCCCCCTTTTTAGTCCTGGAAGGGGCTGTGAAACCTCCCTGGAGCCTTCTATGGACTGAACATGATGTGTTTGGATGGTGTAAGCCAGGGAAAGAGTCACTGCTAAGCCATTCCTGCTAATGATGGGTCAGAAAGTCACAGTGCTGCCAGACAGGGTCCCAGGACTGTGCAAGAGATTGGGTGGACCCAACTTTTTTGGGGTCAGCAGTACTTGAGAAACCCCAGGCACCCCCAACAGGACCTCCCTCTCCATCAATGCCTACACCAAGGACAACGATGGCCAAAGCAATGCCCAGCACCAAGGCTGGACCTCCTACAACCCCGTGCAGCAGCAGTGCCATCAGCTGCTCTTCCACAGGGCTTACAGCTCACCCCAGCAACGCTGGAGGTGCTGAGCTGTGAGCCACCCAGGCTCAGACCGCAACACTGGGACCCCAGTGACTCACCAGCCCCATGCCCACTCACCTCAGCTCTTCAATCTCCCGGATGTAGTTCTGGATGAGGGTTCCTATGGCTTCGTTGCCGTCCCCTGGAGGGGCAGAGGCGCAGGTGGGTCGAGGCAGACACAGACCCCATCCCAGCTGCGCTGCCTGGGCTGACCCACCAGGCCGTGCGCTAGCCAAGCCTCACCTGCCTTGGCCAGCATCATGTTGGCCTCCTGGCTCATGAGGTAGGTGACCCTGCTGTTGATGGCATCGATGGCCTCCTGCATGGCCTTCACCCTCATGCGCAGGGCGCTGTTCTCCTTCTGCAGCATGGCGTTCTCGCGGAACAGGTCGCTGTATCCCTCTGAGCCATCCTCCCCGATGACCCGCTTGCCCTGTGGCACAGGAGGGAAGACCCCGAGTGCAGGGTGAGCTGGGACATGGGGACCCACCACTGCATCCCTCAGGGCAACCCCAGACACCAAAGCAGGGGCAAGACGAAGCACTGGAAAGGTCTGATTGGAACGGCCAGAGGGTGGGAGATGCTTCAGGGCTTCTCCCTGCCTTAGCACCCCCAAAGCTTGACCAAAGTGCTGCTTACCACAGGCAGACACCATCTCTTAAGCCTCCTGACTCCTCCTAGAAGTTGTCCCTGTCCACAGGGGCAGGGGATGGGAGGCAGGAGGGTCTGTCCCACTAAACCTGCCCCAATTCAAACATGAGGAGTGAGTGAGCTTTATGCACCTGCCTCCTCCTCCCACCAGGCTCACTCCATCAGCTGGGTTTGCCTGGGGTGGAGTTGATTTTCCTCACAGAACCTGGTGAGGCCGTGTTTGGGGTCTGTGCTGAAAACAGCACAGGTGATGATTTAGCTCCTGCTGAGCGGGGCTTGCACAGCACTGAGGGCTGTTCTGCCCCTCACCCTGCCCCACCAGCATTAGGCCAAGGGGGTACAAGGAGCTGGGGGAACACAGCTGGGACAGCTGCCCCCCACTGACCACAGGGATATCCCAAACCATCTGATGTCGTGCTCAGCATATAAAACTGGGGGAAGGAGGAAGAAGAGGGGGATGTTTAGAGTGTCACCAAGTCACCATTACACCTGACAGAGCTCTGCTGCACTGGGGATGGCTGAACATCTCCCTTTGATGGGACACAGGGAACGAGTCCCTTGGTTTGCTTTACATATTAAACTGTCTGTATCTCAACCCACGAGTTTTTCTGTTACTCTGCTAATTCTCTCCCCCATCCCACGGGTGGGGCAGCGAGGGACCAGCTGCGTGGGGCACAAGACCACTCACTGCCTTGTACTCCATCAGTTCCATCTGCAGCCGGGCAATCTCAGCCCGCAGGGCGCTGATCTGCTGGCTCGTCTTGTCCTGGTTCACCACCACTTTGTTCTTGATGTTGCGAGCCCGGTTGGCGTACTTGAGCGTGTTCAGGGTCTCCATGAAGTCCCGGTCAGAGGGGCTCACGCAGGCAATCATGATGGTTTGGCTTGGGGATGCAAAGGCAAGGTGAAAGACAGTTCCCCCCACCCTGCAGCAACTCAGCAGCTGGAAACCCAAGACCCAGCACAGGCCACACGCCCCAAGAGAGCCATCCTGGGTCCTTCTGTGTTTTATAACCAAGGTGTAAAATGGGTTCATCCCTCCCAGAGCCAGAGCACCCACAGGACCATCGAAGCACCACATCACACGGCACTGAGCAAGGACAGCTCTCTCTGGTCAGCCCACCCATTCTGGGATTGCCAGGGAAGAGCAGGCTCTTTGGAGAAGAGGCATGGAATTCAATCCATCCCATGTGGGGCACCACCACCTGCCAAGTCCCAGATCTGCAAGGGTTCAAGAGGGTTTTGCACCAGCTGATTCTGCCAAAGCTGCTAACTGTGCCCTGGGCTGATGAGGAGCCAAGGTCTTTACATCTGCAAAGTCATGCTGTGCCTAGAAAAAGGCATGCCCTCCCCACTGCGAGTCCTGAAATAGCTCCTACACGGCTCCAAAGCCCCCTCAGCCCCATCTGCAGAGGAACAGTCCCCACCTGGGGCCCCCTTACCTGTTGCCCCCAAGGGAATCCTGCAACAGGCGGGTGAGCTTGGAGTCACGGTAGGGCACGTGCACAACCTTCTTGCTCTGGTCTCCGAGGGCACTGATGACGTTTCCCAAGGCCAGCTACCAACACAAAGGGAAGGCCCCCCCAAATTCAGCCCTAGCTGAGCATACAGCTGCTCACAGGCAGCACATCAGCCCTGGGGCACGTGCTGTGGCACAGCTTTGGGTTGCACAAGGGGGAGGCGTGGGGCTTCCCTTGCCAGTGTCACCTTCCACCCTCTTCCCATGCTGCACTGAGGAGCAGCATCGAGCCCTGGAGTGGCCTGTTTAGCTCTAATTAGCAGAGCTCACACTTTTGGGACCTGCATCCCTGTGCCCAGCTGCATCCCGTCCCACAGCCCTGCCCTCGGTAACACAGTTGTTCTCTCACCACTGACACTGGGCACACTCCTGCCCTCAGGGCTGGGCAGCACAAACCCCAGCTGAGACAGGAGCACCCCAACAGCCCAGAGCAGTTCCGAGCAGGACCCAGAAGTGTCACAGGCTCCCCCAGGCAGGCTCTGCCTCCCTGCTCCCCCTGCCCACCAGTGGCCATACCAGCCCACAGTTGATGGAGATCCCTTCCTTCGCCCTCTCGCCAGTTGCACCCGTCCTCTTCAGCCTCTCCGAGCCAGCGAGGTCCACGAAGTGAAACTTGGCTGTCAAGGTCTCGTACTCGGTGGCCGGCTGGGATCCATCCAGGAGGCCGGTCACCTCCCCGTTCACCTGCAGCCAGGGACACAGGAAGGGTCACCAGCACAGACCCAGAGCGGGCAGAAGCTGCCTTGGCTGCACTCAGATGGCAGCAAGAGCCTGAGCATTCTGCCTCCACATCCAGCCCCTCGGGCATGGAGACAGTATCCCAACAGCAACTTGCTCTGAACCATCCCTGGGCCAGATCATCCTGCCTTGCATCAGCTCACCCTCACCTCCCATTAAATCCTAACGCTGGCTATGACTGGAAAGAAGAGAGAGAAATCTCTGCTTCTCTTTGCCAGACTTCAAACCCTCTCCCCTTCCCAAGGGACCTCCCTGCATCACCTGGGTATGGGACCCAGGAACAGCCTGGCCACGAGGCAGGAACACATCTCACCAGCTCTGGGCGGGCACACACTCTTGTCTGGCACAGGTGAATGGTGAAGATGGCGTGGGACCGGGAGCTCTGGACGTTCATCTGGGTGCTGGCAGTGGTACGGGAAAGAGCTCCCTGTTTTAGGCACTGGATCAGCTACGACGACACCAGGCAGGGAAGGAAACCTTGAAGCACCCTTCTAGGGGGTCAGGTGTGCCGAGCGGGCACACCGACCTCCTCAGGACTGCACCGTCCCATCCTGGGAGAGATCTCCCCTCGCACGGCACATCCCTGGCCAGTGGCGCCCAGCTGCCAGCCCTGCTCCACCCCATGCCCACCTCGTCCTGCGAGCTGATGAGGCGTGACGTGACCCCCGTGGTGTAGATGCTGCCGCTGGCGTCCTCGTGGATTTTGATGTTGGATTTGCGGTGGCGCGCGTCAGGGTCGCGGGCGCTGTCGAACAGGTCCAGGATCTCCTCGTTGTAGAGCTGAGGGGGGCAGCAGCAGGCACGGCGTGAGCGGGGGGAAGCACCTCACGCCTGGCACCGCAGGACTGGTGGGAGCTGGCATCCCTGTTGCCACAGCTCCCATGGCCGGGGGTGCGTGTCTGCTCACACGTGTGTGCGAGGCCGAGCAGTGGAGCTGGTGTGTGTGACTACAGGAGAGGACACACAAGCGTGTGCATGCACAGAATCATGGAATCCTTCGGACTGGAAAAGCCCACTAAGGTCACTGAGTCTAATTGTTCCCCCAGCATGGCTGTGGTCACCACTAAACCATGTCCCCAAGTGCCACATCCATCCATCTTTTGAACCCTTCCACGGATGGTGACTCCACCACTGCCCTGGGCAGCCTGTGCCACCACCTGATCACTCTTTTAGGAAAGAAATTTTCCCTAATATTCAATCTAAACCTCCCCTGGTGCAACCTGAGGCCATTTCCTCTTGTCCAGCTACTTCTTACTTGGGAGAAGAGCCAAACTCCCACCTGGCTCCAGCCTCCTGTCAGGGAGTTGTAGAGAGCAAGAAGGTCCCCCCAAGCCTCCTTTTCTCCAGGCTGAGTGTCCCCATCTCCCTCAGCTGTTCCTCATAAGATTTGTGCTCCAGACCCTTTCCCAGGTCCACTGCCCTTCTCTGGACACACTCCAGCCCCTCAATGTCTGTCGTGTCATGAGGGGCCCAAAACTGCACCCAGCATTTGAGGTGGGGCCCTATTAGTTCCCAGCACTGGCAGATGGTCACTGCCCTGGCCCTGCTGGTCACACTATGGCTGGTACAAGCCAGGATGCCATTGGCCTTTTTGCCCATCTGGGCACACCTGGGCACACTGCTGGCTCATGGTCAAGCACTCCCAGGTCCTCGCCCACCAGCAGCTTTCCAGTTGCTTTGCCCCCAGTCTGTAGCACTGCACGGGGTTCCAAGATGTGCAGGCAAGCTCTGAACTGCCTGTGCAGGTACCAGCTGGGATGGGACGCCTGGAGGAACGGTGTGTGTGAGCACACCTGTGTGCAGGTGTGCATCCACGTGCCTGTCTGCCCCACAAAACTCTGAGCTGCAGTCTGGGTTGGTTCCTGCTGCCCAATCCTATTCTGATCCTGGCCCACACAGGCAGCTCTGTGGAACGGGGCATTTTCAGAGCCCTGTCTCTAGAGCCTGAGCTGTGAGCTACACACCCCTCCAACTTTCCTGGCTCTCCTGAGGAGCTCTGGCCACATAAGCCAGCAGAGCCCCACTCCCATCACAGCTCCCTCAGGTCACTTCTGCCAGGTGGAAAGGGGATAAAGGGGACCAGGGACTGCTGCACAAGCAGGGAAAACCCTGCAGCCCCAGAGCTGCCAGAGGATATTCCCATCCATCTCTTGTCCCTGCAGTATCCTCTCTCACCCTGGAGCAGAGGGACACCCCTGTCCATCCGTCCCCTCGCCACTGCCACTCTTGCACCCATGTCCCAGTGCAGAGCGCAGGGTCACCCAAGGACTGCAGGTTCCTGGCCAGCAGAAGGGATCAGGCTAATCCAGCCCTGGCTGCTCCAGGTGCAACCGGGCTCCTTAAGCATTTAAACCTTCTCCCAGAGCCTGCTCCCACGAGCAGTCACAGGACAGGGATCAGCCGGGACAAGTCCTGTGCCCCTGCTGGAACACTGGGGTTGGTGACCAGGGACTGATGTGGCCACATGCCTAGGCTGGCACAGCAGAACCATTGTCACATAAAACCCTCCCTGCATCACCTGGATGAGAGTGGCTGCAGAACAGGGCTTGGCACAGTGGCCCAAGAGCTCCTGCTTCAGTGTCCGTGCTGTCAGGGTGAACCAGTGGGCAAAGCCCTCAAGAGGCTTCAAGAGCCTTGGTCTCTGGGCCATGAAGCAGCAGGTTTTTACTCTCCTCACTTGTAACAGAACCCTTGAAGAGCCTTCAAGATCCCCCAGCTGGAAGTTTTGCCCCCTCCCCGGGGCTGCCAGCTTCTCCAGTGAGCAGCACTGAAACAAAGCAGAAGAATCCTTTTTCCCACCCTCCACCACAGCCACTGGACAAACATCTGAGTCTGAGAGCCAAGCTGAACAGGGTCAGAGGTGATAGAGAGAGAGAAAGACTACAGGAAATGCCCAGGGCAGTTGTGTGACCCCATGCAGGGCCACTGCTCTGTCACCCTCGGGTCCACCTCTTGGTCTGCAGAGATGTTTCCTAGGATGGCCTGGGACAGAGGCAGCACAGGCATCCATCCCCACAGTGTCCCAAACCCAGCAAACAGCTCACCCAGCTCCTGGGGCAGTGTCAGGTCACCCGAAACTGAGTGGGAGAAACTGAGGAAAGGGAGACCATTACTTGGTAGCAGAGGATCCCAAGACAGCAGACACAGGGGGCTGAGAGGGAAGGGAAAGTGTGTCCCAGAGGGTAAGGGCACATATTGGAACAAAAGCCTGTACCTAACCCTACAGCCCAGGGAAGGCAGGACTGTGCCCCAGCCCCACCAGGGAGAGAATCTGGCAAGGTTCATCCCCGAAGGACTTCAGGACAGGCAGGAAATAGTCCCCATTTCCATCCCAGCCCACAGGATCCCCAATGCAGAGCCTCAGGAGCTGTGCACAATTGGGAAGGCAGCCAGGAGCTTGGATGGGCCAAGTGATGGGAAGGGAAGGACACAACAGCACCGTGGGACCTAACAAGGGCTCTGCAGATGGAGACCTGAGTGGGAAGGATTTCTCCAGCAAGGAGGTGACTTTGGGCACTGCTTCCCCTCTCCAGTCCATCAGCATTTGGAGACATCCCAGATGTGATGGCCAACAAATCCACCTAGAGGCAAGAGCAAGTCCACCTAGGCCCCTCCCTGCCCATCTTCCCTCTGTGCACCCCAAGTCAGGACCCCAACCAGATGAAGCTGTTGTTCAGGAGATCAGCTTTGCTCAACACCACCCTGTGCTTTCTCAACGGGGGCCTTAAACCAGTTCCCACTCACACCTCTTTGGTCCTTCACCCCAGGAGTAGCACCCAGGGAAACTGCTGCCAACACATGAGGTCCATGGACTTCCCAGGACAAACTTCTCCAGGGAATGAAGCAGTTAACAGAAGAGGCTTTCAAACTGGAGAAGCCACAACAGAGGCAGGAGAGGACGCACTGAAACATTCTCAGGGTCAAAGGTGCAACAAAGGACATGGGAAATAGCACAGCCCTTCCTCAAACTCTCCCAAGAGTGGCACTTTCTCCTCTCCACATTTCACTGGAAACACTGGTCCAGACAACAGGGCAGCAGGTATCCCCCCTATCCTTGACCTCAAACAGGGGTAAGACAGTCCAGAGCCCCTGAATTCCCAGGGGACCAAGCCACAAGCCCCCTCCCCACGAGGGGAGCTCCCTCCACCCAATTTGTAGCCATCATGAAGTCAACAACATCTAGGTGCTTTGAGTCCCCACTGCACCAGCACGCATCCCCAGCCCCACACCCACTGCAGGGTCCAGCTCAGTCAGGGGGCAGTCAGGACACGGACTCGAGGAGCTCCAGGCATGGGAGCAGAGCAAGGACAGGGCAGGGTCACAGTGTCCCCCAGATCTCCTGCGACCCACCTCCAGGAACTGGGCGCTGACTTTGAACTCGGGTGCTGCCACTCCCCGGCTCTGAGCCGCCCGCTTGCGCTCCTCGATGCCGCTGAAGAGGTGGCCGATGGCGCGCGGGATGATGCCCTGCTCCTCCTCGGAGATGTTCATGTCGAAGCCGGTGCCCATCGTGTACGTCTTCCCCGCGCCAGTCTGTGCAGAGCCAGCGAGGGGAGAGCTGCGTGGGCCTCCCCAGGCTCAGCCCTGCCTAACGCACCCCACACTTTCCCCCTGTCACTCCAGGACCCCCAAACGCCCTTGCTGAGCCACCCTGATCCCCAGCACCGTGCTGAACCCCATGCTCCCACCCCAGACCTGCCACCACCTCCTCCCAGTGGCGCAGGGAGGAGCAGATGCCACCCTGTGCCCCAGCTCTCACCAGACAGGGATAACTCTGTCCCCTCCACATCCAGAAACTCACACACCCCCCACCTTCCCTAACCTCTGTCAGTGCCCTCTCAGTATCCCCAGTGCTGCTGGAGAGCACAACAATGAGGCCAGAGCCCTCAGAGCGGGCAGGGTCCATACCTGCCCGTATGCCAGCACGGTGGCATTGTAGCCCTCAAAGCAGCCCTCGATGAGCTTCCCCATACACGTCGTGTAGATCCGCTCCTGCCACGTGTCCAGGTCAAAGACAAAGTCATAGGTGAAGGCCTTGTCCTTCCCCAGTAGCACCTGGGGCTCGCCGGGCGTCACCGAGGTGCAGATGTGACATCCCTCTATCTTCTCTTTGGGCAGCTGGGGACGGATCCTGTGGGAAGAGAAGCGGGCTGAAGGCAACCTCGTGGCTCAACCCAGTCTTGGGGGACGCCAGTCTGGTGCTGAAGATGGGAGCACAGCCCATGCTGTGCATCAATGTGCCCCGGGGTGTGTCCAGTCCAGCACAGCCAGCTGGTCGAGGGAAGGGACTGTCCCACATTGCTCTGCACTGCTGCAGCCTCACCTTGAGCACTGTGTGCAGTTTTGGGCACTACAATACAAGAGGGACATGAAACTATCAGAGAGTGTCCAAAGAAGGGACATGAGGATGGTGAAGGGCCTAGAAGGGCCACACCAGAAGTGGTTGAGGTCACTTGGCTTGTTCAGCTGGGCAAAGAGGAGCCTGAGGTCAGATCTCATTGGGGTCTGCAGCTTTCTCACAAGGGGCAGCACCAATTTCTGCTCTCTGTGACCAGCGACAGGACCCAAGAGAAAGGTATAAAACTGTGTCAGGGGTGGTTTAAGCTGGATTTAGGAAAAAGTTCTTCCCCCAGAGAGTGGTCAGGCACTGGAACAGGCTCCCCTCAAGGCTGCCAAAGCTCAAGGAGCATTTGGACAATGCTCTCAGGCACATGGTGGATTGTTGGGTGGATTGCCCTGTGCAGGGCCAGGAGTGCACAGTGATTCTCGTGAGTCCCTTCCAGCTCAGGACTTTGTACAATCCATGCTGGAACCATGGCTGCTGCAGGCAGGGGACAGGCAGCACCTCTGCCTGTGGCATGGAGCAAACAGGGCAGGGGATGCTTCAGCTCCTGCACCCAGCCACAAGCCTGACCTGTTTGTAGCTGAGAACGGAGGTTGGCACATCCCAGCGATGCCACCAGCGATGCCACAGCTGAGGTGACAGGCCGGGCTGGGCAGCACAGCACAGAGCCCATAGCAACACACAGCCTTGCGCCTAAAACTGCTCCAGACCACCAGCCTGGGCCAGGAAGCCCCCCACGCCTGTGCTGGCTCCTTCATGCAGGTGGTAGCTGTGTGTAGACACGGATCATGACACGAAAGCAGCCCCTGGGGCAGGGGTGGGCACAGCCCTGCTCCCTCCCGACACAGACACACCAAACTGGAGCTACAAAGCCTTGAAATGCAAAATGCAAAAACACGACGAGACAGTCCCAGCGCCAAACCCACCCAGTGTGAACCAAACCACCGCCCAGCCCAAGGTGGACCCCCAGCTGTGGACTCGCTGATGGGACAGGGACAGGGACAGGCTGGGCTGTGCTGGGCTCCTGAACGGGGCAGAGAGCACAACCCCTCTGCTTCATCCCACCAGGAAAAGTGGGCGCAGAGCAGCTGGACCCACACAGACACCACTCTGCTTCAGGGCTGCACAGCTCTGGCTGTCAGTGGCTTCAGCAGCTGCAGGAAGCTGGGGACTCCCGGGGGACTCATGGAGAAAGAGGGAGTTTGGAACCAAGCGCCATGCAAACAGCTCTCCTTAGTGCCAGTGACTGCTCAGCTCCCCTCCCCGGGTGCTCCGTAAACACGGCTATTAATTCCTCCAAACCGCATCCCTGGCAAGCCACATCACGACCTGAGCAGCTGCTGTGTGGACTGGGACTCAGAGTCATGGAATCTCCCAAGCTGGAAGGGACCCACCAGGAGCATCCAGTCCAACTCTTGGCCCTGCAGAGGACATTTCCAGCAACCCCACCATGTGTCTGAGGGCATTGCTCAAATGCTCCTTGAACCCCTTGGCAGGCTTGGGGCCGTGACCACTGTCCTGAGGAGGCTTTTCCAGTGCCCTCTCTGTGGGGAGAACCTTCTCCTAATACGCAGCTTAAACCTCCCCTGGCACAGCTTTATGCATGAGCCACTGCTCCTCACTCACCCAAGGCCCTGGGCTGTGTTTGGGGGCACAGGGTGTCCCTGATGGGGCAGGGAGCAGCTGGAGCATCCCTTCATCCCCTCACCCCGCACAGCAGACGCGTGGGAAGAGCTCTGCGCCTCCGTGGATATATTTAGCTCAGCAGTCACAATAAAAAGCAGCTTCTGATGTGCTCAGTCCCAGACTCACTCCTGTCGCCTTCCCAGGTCCCACCCTCCTCCAGGAAAATTATCCTGGACTTTAATTACTTTTGGGCCAAAACAATGTGCTTCTGCCATCCCCACCCCAGACACGCAGAGCAACTGCGGCCCCGAGGAATGGGCAGAGGAACAAACTGGATCCACAGCATGTTTGGGAATTGTTTTTCCTCTCAGGGAAAGTGAGAGCAGGTTTTCAGTAAGATATTTCTTTCTCTCCATGCCCCACTCCACTCCTCCCAGGGGATGAAATACCTCCAAGGGGAGTTTGCAAGAGGATGAGCAGCAGCACTGAAGGGGTGTGTGCACATGAGTTTTCCACGGGGCATTTGGGAACCCACCTCGAGCCTGGCCATGCCAGGCTGTTCCAGTGTCCACAAATCAACACCAACATCTGCCCCACTCCTGCTCCCCAAACCTGGCTTCTCAGCCAGCTCCAAGCAATGGAGGGACCCATCCCTCACCCTGGCTCTCCCAGGCAGGGGACCTATGGGGGCTGGAAGGGACCCAGCTGCCAGTCCTCAGTGTGCTACCCTGTACCATCTTGTCCTGTCTCCCCAGCTGCAACAGAGACCTTGGAGACACGGGAACACCCCAGGAAGGTCCTGATCAGCCATGCATCACCCAGCAATGTCCCTGGGAGCTGCTGCCAGCTGTTGGGCAAATGCCATGGACTCTTTTATGAGAGCAGGACGAGTGGAGCAGGAGGGCAAGGACAGGTACCAGCAGCCAAAACCCACTGGGGAAAGCACAGAGACACCACACAGCATCATGGGGGTCTTATGTGGCCACCAGGAGACATCACAGAGGGTTTCTCTAGGCCAGTGTAGCTGCTGCTCCTGCTCCCCAGTGTTCACTGCCCCAGTTCTCCCACACTGGGGGGGTCCCATCCATGCCCTCCCAGGAACCACATCACTGTGCCAGGCACCAGGCTACATGAGACCCTGCTTAGGCCAGGGAGCTGTTCATGCCCAGGCATCACAATACCTCCCCCAAACAAAGACTCATGGAATTGTTTAGGTTGAAAAAAACCCCTAAGATCAGCAGGTCTAACCCCTAACCCAGCAGGGCTGTGGTCACCACTAAACCATGTCCCCAAGTGCCACATCCATCCATCTTTTGAACCCTTCCACGGATGGTGACTCCACCACTGCCTTGGGCAGCCTGTGCCAGAGCCTGACCACCCTTTCAGGAAAGAAATCTTCCCTAATATTCAATCTAAACTTCACCTGGTGCAACCTGAGGCCATTTCCTCTTATCCAGTTACTTCTTACTTGGGAGAAGAGCCCAACTTGCACCCGGCTCCAGCCTCCTGTCAGGGAGTTGCAGAGAGTGAGACAGCTCCTCCTGAGCCTCCTTTCCTCCACCCTGAGCCTCACCAGCACCCTCAGCTGCTCCTGATGCTCCAGACCCTTTCCCAGGTCCACTGCCCATAGAATAAACCAACCTCAGCACAGGCAACACCCCAGGGAGAAGAGAACCACCAGGACCACAGTGGCACCAACCAACACCTCGCTCCACCCCACGCTCATCTCCCTGTGAAGGGACAGTGACAAGGGACGGAGCACCAGGACAGAGCTGCACGGTCCCAGCCAAGCGCTCCTGCCAAGAAAACCTTCCCAGGCACCGGCACACCGGGCGGGAGGCAGATGGATGAACAGACAGGCAGAGGAGCCCGCAGGGGTGGAAAACATCTCTCCCCCCGACCGGCAGCTATCGCTGGGGTGATGACGGGCAGCGCAGCAGGAGCCTGGTCCAGCAGCAGCATCCAAAGGCGGCAGCACAAGCGGCGTGCGTGCCAGGAGAGCTGCAGCCGCACGGGGACACAAAGGGGACCTCGGCTGGAGCCTCTCCATCGCTCCCCTTCCCGTCCCCGCCAGGCTGGCAGGCTCTGAAAGCGCGTCTCCAGGGCTGGGCTGCCAGGGAGACCGAGCATCTGGGAGGAAGGGGGGAGCGGGTCCTGCACCCCGAGGGGCAGGAGCTTCAGCAGGCACAAAGGGTGAGTTGTTCCACGCTGCTGCCCTATGCCAGGCTTGGCTGGCAGGGAGAGGGGAGGAGCTGGGAGCCAAGCACCGGGTGGGCACTGTGAGGCAGCTCCACAGGCAGGGTCAGCTCGGGGGTCCCTGACCCCAGCAAGAGCAGCCTCCCAGGGAGGGACCTGCCCATCCCGGCATCTCGAGCCCTGCAAGAGGCAATGGGATGGGACTGACCATAGGGGGCACAGCCAGTGTCCCCAGTTCAGTGCTGCACACACCACAGACACCACCAGCCTCCTGTACCCCAAAGGGTGACTGACTCCTTGCACAAGAAAGCACAGTTTGGCTGACATGGACTGCTGGGTTCGTGTCCTCCTCACCCAAATGTCTCAGCTTCCACCTTCCCAGCCCACCACTCTGGCAGCCCCAAGGGGCTCGGAGCATCCTTTGGCCCCCAGCACTTTGCCAAAGCCATGGCAGCACAGTCCCACAGCCCTTCTGCACACAGTCAGAGCCATGAAACCCCCACCCCACCAAATTGCCTGTACCCATGGGTGAGCAAATGCCAGACCACAACCCCTGGGACAGGGATGCCATCCCGTCTCACTTGGCCATCCCATTCAGCATGGTCCACAGCAAAGGGTGGGCACAGGGGCAGAGGGACCCAGGCTCCCCCAGACCCATCACCTGCATCACACAAGAGCTGTTCCAGCTCCCAGGGAGCCCGAGCACACACACCCCCCAACATTTCCCAGCACTGCCAGGGGGCTGCAGGGTCACCAGGAGCTCCCGGCCCTCCAAGACCTCTCTGCAAGGCAGGGAGGCTGCCTGCAGACCCTACAAGGAGCCATTCCTCTCCTCTCCCAAGGAGGCTGCCCAGCCAGGAAGGGCTGGTTTCCCAGGGAGCAGAGCCAGGGAGCAGTGGATGGAAGAGTTCCACGAGATTTTCCCTCTCTGTGCCAGGCCCCGGAGGCTTGGAGCCACTACCTCTTGCCCACCTTTTCTGCAGAGGGGCAAGGCTGCCCACTGCAATGCTGGTGAGGGGCTGGGCAATGCACCCCACCCAACCACGGGCATTAGCCACGGTGGGGTGGCAGAGGCTGGAGCTGGCAGACCCCCCCAGCTGCACAGCCCAACTCCGTGGATGAGCCTGCCAGGACAGGTGGCTGTGCAAGCCCAGACAGCACCTGGCTCCTCTCCCCACGTTGCCCGCATTCATTCTGTTCCCATCCCCATTCCCTGCATCACCTGTGTTCACCCTGCTCTTGTCCACACAACACCCCACTCCCCACATCGCCTGCGTTCGCCCCATTTCCCCTGTCCTTACATTCATCCCACTCCCATCCCCACATCACCTGGGCTTGTATGAGAGCAGGACGAGTGGAATCTTCCCCCATGACATCTCCTGGGTCAAGGACATGCCAGGCATCACAGGGCCAACAGGCAAGGCGGTGTGTGGCACGCTGGGTGCAGCGTGGCAGTGTATGAGGGACTCATCTTGGCCAAGCAGCTCCCCAGGAGCAAAGTTCTCCGGGTTTTCCCACATCTCCAAGTCAACACTGCAAGCTGCACACCCCCACCAGGAGCCAGCAGCTCCCCAGGCCCAAATCCCATGGGGGGATTTGCCCCCTTGCCTGCAAAGGGATCACCCAGCTTCATTCCCCCTGGGCACAGGGTCCCACGAGAGGGCTGGCTGCCAAGGGCTGGCTCTTTGCACACAGGTTACGTTGGACCCAAACCAAGACAAAGTTCAGCATTTAATTATTGTAGCAGGGAAGTGGCTCGGCAATCAGAGAAAATTGAATCAGACTCCCCGGGGACTGCCAGTCTGGTCGGCAAACGTTCCAATTAAGAGATATAGCCAGGTACCTCCCCAGCAGGAGTGAGCACAGCACAGAGCCACCTGTGCCACTGTGCCTCGGTCAAACCCTGCCAAGGCAGACGGTGCCACAGCCAGCACATCTGGACCTGCGCTGGGGCAAGACAGAGCTCCTGGACAGCCTGGGGGCACCCCACAGAGCTGGGATGCACCTGGAGCCCACAGGGCACAGCTTTTGGGGGGCACATGCTTCCACCCCACATCCATCTTCCAAGGAAGCTGCCCCAATACCACCCAGCCTGCTCCCCTGCAGGGCAAACCCCACTGCCTCGGACCCAAGAACCCCATGGGCTCCTCCTAATCCTCTCACTCCAGATTTTCCCAGGCTTAGAGAAACCTTTAAATCAGGCCCTGGCAGGCGCCATGTGCTGCTCATTAGCTCTGGCAGGAGCACGTGGCACTGAGTTGCACCATCTGCTCTGCGCCGAGACCCGTCTAGGGCAGGGATGAGGGATGTGCTGCCTGCACAGGGACATCACTGGGGACATCCTGCCCATGGCAGTGGGCAGAGACCAGCAGGGCCCGGGGGATGCATTGGGATCATGCTCTGCCCAGCCTAGAGGGGAGAAAGAACCAACCGAGTTTGGGGTCTCCCCGGACTCCACCTTCACCCCATAAGTGACTGGCAATGCCATTGGCTCCATGTGGGATCTGCCCAAGGGGAAAACCAGACCCAGTACAGTCACCTGTAAAGGGGTGTGTTGTCCCAAAAGCCCAGGCAGTGTCTGTCCTGGCAGGGTGGGAAACACTTGTGGCAGCACATACAACATGATGTGTGCCCCAGCAGGGCCCCCACTCCCTCTGGCCACGCAGGAACAGCTCACTGGCTCAGCAGCAGCCTCAGCAAATAATAGAGACTGAAAAGAAATCATCATTCATTAGGAGACCTGGGGCCATCAGCCTGACCCTTCAGGGAACAGGAATGTCACAGGTATGATAAGGACAGAGAGATTCCCCCACCCAACCCTGCACCCCAGCACAGAGGCTCCCGTTTCCTCCCAAGCCAGTGAATCACATCCACAGGCTCTCTCCCTTTCCCAGGTGTCCCTGTGAGGTCTCCACGTCCCAGTTCCACCCCAGTACTGGTGCACCCATACTGGAGATAAGGCTTCCCTAGAGCTGGCATGCTGGCAGCCTCCCAGCACGCTCCAGTTGCCACTGGGAAAACAACCCAATCTTGGCAGAAGATACTGCAAACCCAGAGCCTGCAGGGAACATCAGAGCAACCTGCCCACAAGACAGGGGAGCAGGTGGCACAAAAAAGGTGCCTCTCCAGCCCATCCCCCAAAAAACAGAAAAATGCCGGGCCCCACTACAGCAAGCTGTGACAAGAAATCTTCCCTGCCATGTCAGGCTCCAGAGAGCTGAACAGCTGAGGAAGGGATTCCACTGGGATCCCCAAGACCTCAGGCTCAGCCCTGAACCCTCACTTGGAAATGGGGGTGATGACTGCGTGGTATCCACATGGAGAGAGCAGAGGGGCAGATTCCAAGAGACATGAGGCAGCTCCCACAAACAAAGCAATGCAGAGTTAGTGGGGACATGGGGACATGCCAGGGCAGTGCTGGACCAGCTCCTGCTCTGCCCAGAGGGGGAACGGGTGGCAGGCAGGTGGCCAGTCACCTTCCCTCCCACCAAGCCAAAGTAAAACCCATCAGCAACTGACCAGGCTGCAGAGTCACTCCTGGCATGACGATCCTTGAAGCGGAACCCAGCTGCAGCTGCCCTCACAATCCACCACATCCCAAATCTGCCGGCTGTTTAACCAGCAGCATGGAGTGTTTTGACAGCCTCTGGCAGGAAACAACCCCCTGGGACCACCAGGGCCAACCCCCCAGCAGCAGGAACAGCAGGATGGCCACTGGCCAGGGCTGGCTCTGCGATTCACGCCAGGCTCACGGGGGTATCGCCTTCCCTCTCCTGGGGCCAGGAGCCATGTTCCTCACAGCTTTGTTTGGGGCTTCATCTCCTGCAATTTTCTCCTGCCTCCAATTTCACTGCCGAGGCCACAGCTGGTTCCATCCTCTGGCTAATCCAGTCCCAAGATCCTGAGGCTCCACGGCATTCAGTTAAATCCCCTGCCAATGGGTGATGTGTTCGGGCACCAAAACCCTCCTCAAGCTGCTTTGCTGCGAGCGATGGCACATCTGGTGGGACCACGGGGTGCAGCCCTGCTCCCTCCCTTGCAAGGCTCTGTCCCCTTCCGAATATTTCCGCTGTAAAAGCTGTCAAGAGCCTGATTGAAGCCAGGCACAGAACACCCTGTGCCCGCAAACCTGGGCTCAGCACCGCCCTCCCGGAGCCCACGGGGCCCCCAACACCACCCTACGGACTGGAGAAGCCACTGTCCTGTGGCTCGCCAGAACACACACACCTCCCTGAGAAGCAAAAGGCTGGCAAGCCCCAAAGTGAAAGCAAAGAGCAGCAGGGATGGGCTCAGCCCTGCAGCAAAACGGTCACAGAACAGCGGGGTGGGGGCAGGGGCTGGTGCTGCTGCCAGGGCTGAGCTGCCCTCAGCAGGGGCAAAGGATGGAGAAAGGGGCTGGGGATGCTCTGCCTGCCCAGCACCCTCAGGATAAAGCAGCCTCCTGGGAGCTTTCCTTCCTGGGATTATGGCTGCTCCCAACACCTGCAGATGGGAGACAGAGCACCCTAGGGCTGTGCCCCACACCAGCATGGGCTGTTCACCTCATCCCACATGAGCCAGGCACATCCCATGCCTTGGGGTGGGATTGCTTTATCTCTCCCTGTATGGCCCTGTGACATCGGAGCAAAGCCAGCCCAACACCAGCCAGACCTGGCAGGAGACAGTGTCCCATGCGCTGCTCCATGGTGTCCCCCTGGGACCACACCACACCTGGTGGGCAGCAGGTACCAGGCTGTACCCCCACCTCTCCCATGAACGCTGGCCTTGCACAAGCTGGGTTTACACCACCTCTCCAGATGCACCCAAATCTGTCACAGAAGAGCTGGTTTGAAAGGGCTACAACACACGCCCCTTCTTGGGGACTGACCCCAGCTGATGCTGGACACGGTGGGTTCACAGAAAGCACCCCCGTAGGCAGAGACGGCAGGACCCTAGCAGGGCTAGAGCCCAGCTGATCCCACCACCTGGCCTTTCCCAGCTCAGCCACTCAGCTGAGGGACCCCCAGGGTGCATGGTGATGGGTGCATGAGTCTGTCCAGTCCCTCTTCCCAAGATGCTGGGAGTCGCTCCCCAGGGCAGGAGCGGGCACTGGACTGCCCCCATGGAGCACAACACATCACAGCAGGAGCGTCTGCGAGAGCAGCAGAGCACTGGAGGTTGCAGGGTTTAAATAAACTTGAAATCCGACTCAACTTCCTTCCCCAATTTCACAAGCTCCGTTTCCTGCGTCTCCGCAGCCAGCCACGCGTGCTCAGCGCCACAGGCAGATCTAGCACAGGGGATGGCACTCTCTCTCAGATGAGCTGGCCAGTTTGGAGGTACCCTCAGGGAGCAGCTCTGCAGCCAGGCAGGCTGCTCGGGCCTCCAGCCATGGAGTTTAATGGCCTCTGGGGTCAATAAATGCCAACAGCCCTTCCTGACACTGCGAAACTGCTGGCGCCCAATGGGGCTGAGCTCCGCTTCCTGCAACCGGTGCGGGGAGTCCCCTCCCCAGCTCACTGCAGCTGCCAGAGCTAGCAGCACCTGACTGCAAGCTTGGAGGGGGCTCTGGGGAGGGGGACTGCTCAGCTCCAAGGCACAAGCCTCAAATCCCTGGCACAAGCCTCAAACCAGGGCCGTGCTCCCGGACAGAGGGCAGGAACGGGGAGCTGCGGTGCCGGCTGCATTGCAGCCACCCTTTTGAAGGTCACCTACAGAAGGAAGCGGTGGTTGCTGCTTAAGGAGTGTGGGTCCCTGGGAACCCCCCCACTCTGTAGTGTCACAGCAGGCGGCAGCTTCCTGCTGACACCGTTACACTGGCACAGGGCATGCTGGCACCGGGTCACCCCGTCGGTTCTTCCCCATGGCATCCACCGGAGCCGGCAAGCTCGGACGCGCCCCTGGAGCCACAAGTCAGACTTGAGGCTAAGGGGCAAGTGAAGGCAGACCCTGCTGGCAGGGAGGGCGGGGGCCGGGGCAGGATCCAGCCCTGCCCTTTGCAGACTGTGCAGGTCTGAGCTGCAGGTACAAGGTACAGGGACAAATCAGCCCCTGGGCCACGAGCAGCTGCTGGGCCTGCATTTCCCTCTGCTGACAACAGCGCTGCTCCTGGCATGCAGAAAGCCTAAATAATGCCCTCGTGTCTCAGAAACTGGATTCTTTGGACTCCCAGTGCAAACGGGGCAGATGGGAAGATGGGAAGCTGTGAGGTCAACGCTGAAACACCACAGCATCGCTCCTGCCTTCTCCTGCCAGGCCAAGAGAATCACAGCTCCAGCACCTCTTCCACTGTCCCCATTCCTCCCACCCTGAGGGCTCTGCAGGACCACAGAGATGGGTCCTGACATCAGCTGGACCATCCCCAGTCTTCTGACCCCAGCAGCCCACAGTGCCTTCCTCCAATACCTCCATTGCTTCCCAGTGTCCCTGGCCCTTGCCCACATCCCACCTCACTCCCACCAGCAGCATGGACACACAGACCCTGAAGAAAAGGCACAGCTGGCCCATTCACGTTATTATGAAGGGACAAAAGGGGAGCTTTGATCCGTGTCATGCCGCACCCCAGAGGCATTCAAGCTCCTCCATGCTCCAATGGCCGAGGGAGGCAGGATCTGGGGCAGGTTTGCTTCAAGGATGGGGGTCTTGGAGACTCTCACAGCCTGGCTGCTCCACTGGCAGGGTGTCACCAGCGATCACAAAGGAAAATCTCACTCTGCTCCCAGCCCAGGACAGGAGGGGACCCAGCCCCAGCCCCCCGGGGCTGCTGTGGCAGAAAAGGCGGCCAGTCCACAGGGAGAGCAGCTCAGCCCTTGCACACTCAGCCCTTGCACACTCAGCCCAGCCTCCGAGCCACCTTCCTGCACGGCGCTGCGACCTGCATGCTTTGTCTCGCAGCCTCCTTGCTCTCAGCCTGCTCCTTTGTCCTCCCGACTCACCTCCACCACCGCATCGCCCCAGCTGCCTGGCTCCCACCAGCTGCACCCAGTGGGATCCCCTTGGCTCACCCCCTCAAGGAAGGGGTGGGAGAGGGCTGGACCTCTCCCCTCTCCTCCCTGGTTCCTCAGCACGGACACTCCAGCCCCGCTGCAATGCTGCATATCCCAATCACGCCCTGGTTGCGATCCTTTCCCCGAGCACCAGCCAGCCTAGGACCCCACTGCTGGCAGACACCTGAGGGACTAGGAGAGCACAGCAGAAATGACCCCACAGCCGCCGTGCTGAGTGTCACCCACCCCCATTTCCCTGTTCAAAGGCATCACCATCCCCAGAGAAACGCAGGATGAAGAAGGGAAGAGTCTGGCCAGGAGGAAGTCTCCACCCCCAGCGCCGGCATCACTCGGTTCCCGGGTCAATGTCCTGGCACACGGACACTGTCTTGGCACAGCCCACCCTGCCACTGTGCAGGCAACCCAGCAGCACAGGCAGCAGGGGCTGCCGTCACTGCTCCTGCAGCTCCCCCATCCCTCACAGCCACAGCCTGGCCTCAACCCCCGGCCTTTCAGAGGAGCCCGGCAGAAAGTCCCCTCCGGCTGCTCCTCGGGCGAGCAGGCTGGAGGGACAGGGCGAGCTGGGAGGTGTCCTGGTGCACACACACACACACACACACACGCGTGTACACGCACACAGCCCTGCACACCCGCATGCACACGCACACCCAGCCCCACACCCACCCGCTCTCTCTCCATCACTGCCGCTGCACCAGCAGCATCTTTTGTGCTCCCGCTCTGCCCAGGCAGGGGCAAAGCTGTGCCCCCCGAGCCTCGGAGCAGTCCCTGCAGCCACCAGCTCCCGTCCTGCCGGTGCCGCCGGGGGTACAGGGGACACGGCGTGGCCAGCCGGGCGAGAGGGGCAGTGGGGCCGGGCTCCCACGGAGCCAGATCCGCTCCCACATCGCGGGCCCGGCAGATACGGCTGCCCCGGCGTGGGCACGGGGCTAGAGGGGGTCGGCCAGTCCCTTCCCCACCCGTGACGGAGGGGACAGCCGGGGAGGGTCCAGCCCCGCCGCTTCGGAGGGCTCGGACCCCCCGTTCCCGGCAGGGCTCCCTGCCGGCGGGGCACGGAGCGGCCGCACGCACCGGCCGGGCACTGCGCGCACAAAGGCGAGGGTGGGTGACACGGGGGGGATGTCACCAGCCCCCCGAGGGGCTCTGCCCGGCCCGCGCCCCCCCGACCCCGGCGGGCTCAGAGGCCGCCGGCAGCTCCTGTGCGAGGTGCGGGTCTGGAGGCGCATTGTTCCCAGCACAAAGGACACCGAAATGCCGCATCGTTCCCCACCACC
>VWZF01000510.1:573353-674969 GCA_013396755.1 Sclerurus mexicanus | reverse complement strand
CCCCCCGCCCCCCCCCCCCCCCCCCCCAGGGCCCCCCCCCCCCCCCCCCCCCCCCCCCCCGACATCCTGGCGACACCTCGCGGGGGGGACAAACAGCGAGCAGCCGGGAGCTGCCCAGGGTGGGTGCCAGCCGGCTGTGCAGGTGGAGGGGTCGGGGGGGCTCCGGGCCTCGCCCGCCGCCGGGTGGGGAGAGGGGGTGGTGGGGAGACACCCCAANGGCTCGGTGGCACTCACGCACTCACACTCACACCCCTCAGCCCTTGCTGACCCCTACAGGGCCAGCGACCTCACTGCCGCCTGCGCCCGTGCTGTTCCGGGTGTGCCGGGGTAGGACCGGGGATGCTCCCGGTGCACCGGGGCAGGACCGGGGATGTCCCCGGTGGACTGGGGCAGTAGCGGGGGTCTACTGCTGTAGTACTGGGCCTATACCAGGGCTGCTCCAGACAGTACTGGAGCAGTACTGGGGATGCTCGGGGTTCTACTGGAGGAGGAGCGGGGCTGTACTGGGGCAGTAGCGGGGATGCTCGGGGTTCTACTGGCGCAGGACCGGGGTAGTACTGGGGATGCTCTCGGTGGACCGGGGCAGTACCGGGGATGGTCTGCGCTGTACTGGGGCTGTACCGGGGATGCGCGGTGTTGGACTGGGGCAGGGCCGGGGGTGTACTGGGGCAGGACTGGGAATGCTCCGGATTGTACTGGGGCGATACAAGAGTAGCACCGGGTCTGCTCCGGACTGTACTGAGGCAGTACTGGGGATGCGCTGCGCTGTACTGGTGCTGTACCAGGGATGCTCCGGGGTGTACTGGGGCAGTACTGGGGATGCTCCGGGCTGAACTGGGGCTGTACCAGGGCAGCACTGCGGCTGTACCGAGGCCTCTCCCGGCTGTAGCGGTGGAGTATTGGGGCTGCTCTGGGATATTCTGGGATTTATTGGGGTTGTGCTGGGGCTGCTCCAGATCACATGGTCCCATATGGTTGGCATCACTCAGACACCTCTGTGGCTCTACTGGATCCCATCCCAGAGCTCTGTGGTGTTGAAGGGTGACACCACGGAGCAGCAGAAGCCAGAGCACATCAGGGGTGAGCTGGGTGCCCTCACCAGAGCCACTGGGACTGGGGGCTGGTAACCCTGGGGGCTTCCCAGGTCTGTGGTGGGAGCCTGTCCCAAAAGGACAGGGGATGAGGCTGATGGCATGACAGCACGGTGCCCAGGTGCCAATACAGCTCTCCAGCACAGGCAGTCTGCACTGCAAGGCTGTGGGGCCCACACAGCAAGCTGGACACCCACACAGCAGAGGACAGTGCCCACAGGCCATGGGCTCCATCCTGTAAGCTGGTCTTGGGAGGCTGGTGAGGGACACAGGTAGAGAGGCCATCAAGGAGCAGGACTGGGGACAGGCAAGGGCTGAGGAGCTCAAGGAGTCCCTGTTACGGCATCCCTGAGTTGCATTCAGTTTGCTGGGGGTGATGGCAGCTGGATGTGCTGCCCAGGGACACAGCCAGGCCCTGGCTCAGCAGGAGAAAGCATCACCCAGCAGGTGTGAGACCTACAGGGGACCCCCAGCTTCGCAGGTTGGTGTCAATGTCAGGGCAAATAGCAATGGAGCATGAGGGCAAACTGAGGTATATGGACAATTCTTTTGAGGGATCCAGACTGTGTCCTGGGACAGGGACAGCCAGAACACACCAGCTCTGGTGGCTGTCAACTAATGCATCAGAGCTGTGCCCAAGACAGAGCCCAGCACCTGCCCTCTGCTCTGGGGTCTGGGTACCTTCACCTCAACACCACCGTCCCTTCACTCTGTCCACTCATGCTCCTTCTGAGGCTCCCAAGGTGTTCACAGAGCCATGCACCTTGTGGAAGCTCCTCAGCACCTGCTGGGATGGGTGAGTTCCAGGGCACAGCATCATAAGGTAAAGCATCGTAAGGTTGAACAGGACATGGACTGTCTGTTCTCCTGCAAGGACATGAGGAGCTGGTATTCCTTTTTCTTTGTGTCATGTCTGCAAGGACACCTGGTCCTGGGTGCCCTTCCCACCCTAAATCATGGGTTTTTCAGAGACTGGACTCCTCCCCACTGAAGCTCCCAGCAGAGAGGGGCAGTGACTGTGCTGTGATGTTGCTGTGTCTCTCTTCCTACTCCCACCCACTTGCCAGCAGTGCCAGAAGTCACAACTGTCCTGCAGTTCAGTTAGAATCAACTCAAAAAAGACACACCATAAACACACACCTCACATGAGGCAAATCCCCCCCCATGCAGACCCAGGCCCTAAGAGAGGGTGCAGAGGCCCCACCACCATGGTATGTCTCCACCACAGTGTCACTTCTCATGTTTAGAGACCCTGGTGAGCACCCACCTCTCTTGACAAGTGGCACACGCAGTCCCACACCTCCCTAAACCCGCTAGGAGACCATGACTACTCACCTGGTCACCCGTAACATGTCCTTGACATCTCCTGGTGGAGCAGCTGCCAGAGCCACAGTGCCAACCCCCACACCCTTCCTCAGCAAGCGTGTGTGTGTGGGGAGGAAGGGGATGAGTGTGAGGGCATGTAGGTCCTGCCCCAGGGCAAGGAAGCAAGAGGAAGGGATGCAGTGGCTGCCCCCATGCCATCCATCCCCACTGCCTGCATGCCACGGACTGGCTCTGGTGCTCAGGCTGCAGCTGGAGCTCAGAGACAGGCAGTTCCCTTGATTGAGTTAACAAATAAAAGCCGTGCTGGGGAGCAGGCTGGCTCATTGATCTGCTCCTCCCTTGGGACCCATCGGCTCACTTGCATTTTAATATCTATTAGGTGAGGAAGAACCCCCTGGTTCCCAGTTCGGCTGGGCTGGGGGCCCTTGGGAGCCAGATCCCAGCAAAGAGCTGGGCTGGGAGATGGGGCTGCCCCAGTGCTCGGCTCCCAGACCCCACTGGGGGCACTGCAGTCTGCAATGCAAACCCCTGGGCAGCCCCAGAGAGGAGTTACCTCAGCTGCTGCTCGGCAGCAGTGGGAGCACTGGCAGGGACAGGCAGCGAGCTCTGTGCCCCCACACCCTGCTGGCCTGTGCCCCACTGAGCTGTGAGGATGTCACGGGCTGAACGAGATGTTCCCACAGACCAGGCTGAGCAATGGATGCCCAACCCCAAGAGCGGTGCGTGGAGATAGTGGGAGAGGCAGAAATGGATTGCAGTGTCCAGCTCTCCTCTTGGCCAGTTCCAGGGCTGGTGCCCCAGCTTGGACATGGTCTCATGCCTCTGCCCCATCCCATTTTGTACCCAGCTGAGATAGGGAGTCAAGAAGCACCCAGGCCCCATTTTGCTGCCCAGCCCCTGGCAGATCTCCTCCTTCTCATGGGCCAGGCTTGGCTGCAGGCAGGAGACCACAGGGTCCAGCAGAGACATGAGGATGCTGGGTCCAGCTGCTGGGATACCAGCAGATCCCCAGAGCTTGCAAACCTCAAAATGACTGGACTGGATGCTGCCACGTGAATCACTGCCAGCTCTGGTTAAACATGGTCTTGTGTTTGCAGCCCCCTCCCCTGGCTGGGCAGCAAGCAGCTGCGGGCACAGACTGTGTGGGCAGGGGGGCAGAGGAAGGAGGGCTCAGGGGGTCCACAGAGTCACTCAGCAGGAACACTTTAATGACCTGTCCAGCTCTTGCAAGAGCCACCCGCTGGCATTGTCGTGTCCTGCACCAGCATCCCAGAGACCTGTCCCCAGAATATTCCTGCAGCTGGCCAGAGCCCCCCAGGACTGCAGGCAGAGGTGGGGAGCTGTGCAGATTTGCTCCAGCAGCCCCTGCGAGCCCCTGGCAGGACCGTGCCTGCTGGGCTACTTTGGCAGGCAGTTCACAGGGAAGTGTCAGTGATGGTCTTTTGGGAGGGGGCTGCACTGAGCCCTGGGGACGCAGCTGGTGATGTGGCTGAGGTATCCAGGGGGGCAGAGCGAGTTTTTGTGCCCTGCAGTGTTTGTCTTCCCTTTAGCAGCTCCACAGCTGCTCTCTCCACTTCATCCATCTCCAGCTGGCTGCTGGCCGCCATCTCGTCCCTGGTCACCGCTACAAATGACGAGTCATGGGCCAGAGTCGAAAGGCCCCCAGAGATCAGAGCCTGTGCAGAGGACAAGGTCACAGCCCGTGGATGCCCAGCCTGGGGAGGTGCCCTGGCTGCAGACACCTGCCCTCGCCTCCTCCCTGCTGCCCCCTGTGCTGGCACATACCTGCTGCTCACCCTTGTAGCTAAGCTTTGCCCCCCAACCTCCCATCATGGCATGAGCATGGTATCCCTGGAGCTTTCTGCCATCCCTGCCCTTCCCTCTGCCAGGCTGTGCCCTTGGCTTACCTTCTGAATGAGGAAGGTGATGGCTGGGGTGGAGGATGTGCTTGGCTCACCACTTTCTCCGTGCTGGAACCCTGAGCTGGACGCTGTTCCTGTCACAGTGCCATCCTCTCTGGGAAGCTGGGTGAGAGGAGAACAGAGCTGCAGCCTGGGCTGGGACACTGCCCATGGAAGATCTCTCCCGTGTTAGTGTGAGGGCTGCAGGTCTTGTCCCCTGTCCCTGTCCAGTACATGGACAGGCACTGCCATCCTGCATCCCCCACATCGCTGCCTCTGGGCATGCATTGCCCCTTTTACCTGCTGGGGGAGAAGGAGTGGCCCCAGCGATGGAGCATCCCCTGAGGTGGCCCTTCGCCTCCTGCTCAGCCTCTCCATGGGTATGGGGGGGTTGTGCTCTGCGGGAGGGAAAGGTAGGGATATCAGATGGGTACAAGAGCAAGGACACCACCACCAGGCAGAGCTGGAAACGGGCTCACTAGACTTCAGCACCACCCAATGTCCCAGTGCCCACTGGCTTCTCACTCACAGCTGGGAAGGAGAAGTCCCCGTTTGAGGAAATGAACTTGGTCTCGTGTCCCTGCTGCCCGAGGGAGGCCAGTGCTCCCCCAACCCGAGGCACTGCCTCCATGCTTCATCACCCCAAAAGGTGGAAGGAAGGAGAAGGGTCTCCTGGAGCTCTCCACACAGGTCCTGCTGTGCTCAGGGCTCTCAGCAAACCTCCAGCATGCTGGGGTTTGCATCTCCTCCTCCCACCTGCCAGGAATCAGATCCTTCTCCCTGCTCTGGCCCCTGGGCTGGCCCCAGTCCCCCAGAAGAGAAATGAAGCCGAGACTCACCCCGTGCCGGACACCCGTGTGCTGCTGGTACCATCTTCCTCAGCACCTCATCCTCATACTCCACCCTGGCAAGGGCAGGAAGGTGGGTCAGACTGAGAGGGGACCACTCACTAAGCCCAGCTCCACCCGGGGGTGCAGCCCTCCCCACCTTCTCCACCTTGGGGAGACAGACCTGAAGGGACAGCAAGGATAGATAAGCAGGGTGGAGACCCCAAGATTTAGGGCTAAGTACATCCTCTTACATTGGTAATCTTTGTCCCTTCTACCTGTGCCCAGGCAGGTGCTGGTGGCCCTAACCAGGCACTCAGAGATTGGCAGAGGAAAGGGAGGGATGGTTCCTGTGATCCCTGGAGCCCTGCTGTCCACCTCCATCCTCATGGCACTGAGATGAAGGAGTGATGGGAAGGACAAGAAAGGCACATAGGGAACTCTGGAGCCACCCTTGATGTTCGGGGGACACCTCTGGGAGTGCCAGGCTGGGGACCAGAAACCAACATAAGGTGTCTGCTCTCCCTGTCCCCTTTTGTCCTTGTCTCACATCCCAAGGGCTGCCCAAAGCTCCTGTGTCCCCTTCCACAGCCAGTGCGCAACTTCTCCCCCACTTCTCCAGCCCTGACCTGTCCATGAGGACTGTCTGGGCAGGACAGGGTGCAGCCAGCTGGCAGGACAGCCCCAGGGGAGCCACTGGCATGGGCAGCACTGACTGTCCTCCCCTGCCCAGAGATGCTGACCAGCCCTTACCCCTCCAGCCAGACGCTGCTGTTGGCATTGTTGACATTGGTGTTGCCTTCCTGGGGGAAGTCATCAAGGAACACTGGGGAGTCGAGGTCCTCACTGCCCACCTCGGTGAACTGCAGGGGCCTCTGGCTGGCCACCTGGGGCTGCAGTGGGCTGCTGGGCTCCAGGAAACTGTCCACCTGGCCAAACAAGCCACCTGTCCTCTGCAACCAATAGGGAGGGGCATCAGGGCAGGCCTGGAACTCCAGGCTGCTCTGGGGCCATTCCCATGGGAGCAAACATGTGGAGATGCCTGTAGGAACAGCTGTCACTCTGCTCAGGCCCCTCAGACCACACAGTCCCAAAAGCTTCATTGTCCAGATGGCAAAATCGAGGTGCTGAGGGTTGATGGCCATACAGCAGCACTGGCATGAGCCAGCCCCAAGCGTGACAAATCCTGTCACCTCTGTGGGACAGCCTGAGCTGGTGGCACCTTTGGACACAGCAAGAGGTGCAACTCTGCAGCCCTACAGCTGCCTACACTGTCTCTGAGACTCCCACGGTGTGGGAAGTGAATGTGCTCCTGTGACACCTGAGCTGTCTCGCCTTAGGCTGGCAGAGGATGTGAGTGGGAACCTCCAAATCGGTTGGTAAAAAATCCAGCACACCCTGCCAGGCCTAAGAGCAGGGTCCTTTCACAGAGGTGGAACTGAGGAGAGAGCAGCTTGCCCAGGATGACACAACCACGATGTCTCCATGCTCACAGGAAGGAAATAAGTGCTGATCCAATCTTGTGGTCCACACTCTGTGGACTGTCCCCCAGTGTTAGTAGCCATGCTGACCCACCACCACCACTTCAAAATCAGAGCTGAGTGGGACCACCAACCCCCAGTTGCCCTCAGGGCACTCACCCTGTATATCCCCTCCTCCATGGCAGCCTCCACCATGGCTCTTTCCAGCTCCTCCTCGGCAGTCAGGTCCCCAGAAATGGCCCGATGGATTTCAGGAGCAGCTTCTTCTTCAATGCTCCTCAGCCCAGCCTGGAGGGGACAGGAAGGCAGGGCTGATACGGCCTGGCCCCACCACCCCTCTCACCTTGGGCTTTGGAGAGGGAAACATGATGAGGCACACTCACCTTGCCAGCTGTCCCACCAGGGACCTGCCATGGGTCACCCTGCAGCTGGCTGGCTCTGTGCTTGGTGAAACAGCCTCACGTGGTCCCACAAAAGGCAATGCCCAAGGCAGCCTGATAGAGGGTCAGGCTGGTGATGCCCAAGGGGTGGCTGTGCCTCTGTCCTTGATCTGGGACCTGACCCTTTTCCTTGCCTTGCACCTCTGGGCCCTGGTCTTTTCTCACTACAGATTTCCTGCCTATCAAATCAGGAGAGGCTGAGGACGTCCCAGCTGCTCTAGCCAGGCACATAAACCCTCCCCCAGCACCCCTCGGGGCTGTGCAGGTCTCTCTGATTGCAGTAGTCCCTCTCTAAGTCAGCCACATTGACCTCCCTGCACCTGATGCTCCACAAGGCCATGAGATGACACAGAGAACACGAGGCACATGGGACTATCTGGACACTGCCAGGGGGAGAGCCAGGAGAAGGCCCTGAGACTGGAGCAGAGAGGTGGATAAGGGTCCAGAGGAGCAGCATTTAGCATGGACATTGGTTTGTGGTGGGAGTTTCCAGATCTTAAATCTACTTGGTGAGGTGCCAGACCCTGCCAAGCCCTCTCTCCAACTGGAATCGGTGAGGCGGAGAGTCAGAACTCTGCTTCTGGAGTCACCTGCATTCTGGACACTAAGGTCACCCTCAGCAGGGGGATCTCATGGCCAGTTAAGTGCTGGTTTACTTGGGGCCACCTCAGTTCCAGAGGCACAGGGGTCCCTGTGTGTCACTGCAGCTCTCTGAGCATCCCTGGACTTCCCCAGGCTGGGGGAAGCCTCTTCCCTGACCTGCTGAGCTTCCTGCCCATCTCCAGGAAGGTTCAACCCTCCAGCATCCCCAACACACCAACCTGGATCTCCACAGTGTTCTTCTTGGGCCGGTATCCATAATACTCCTCCTGGCGCTTCATGAACTTCCTGAAATGCTCTTGGATCAGGAAAGTAGCATAGAATTTGCCCACTGTCACCTCATCATCTGGAGGGAGAGAACCAACATGGGGATACCACCTGTCACAAGGTCCCAAATGGTTAAGACAGTGAGACCCTGACCAGGAGTCACTCTGTCCCTCTGGAAGTGCCACCTGATGACATACCTCCAATAGGTGGGATGACTTGGTCCAAAAGTTTCATACTCGTTCGCTTCCAGATTTTTTTGATAATAGCCCTGAGCTCCTCATTGGCCTGTTCAAAGTTACCTGTGAGGAAAGCCAGCAGGACAGAGCAGGTTGTTCCCAGGGAAGTGAATAGGAGTGAAGACAAAGCATGTGAACACCTGACCAGTCTCCTCCTGGGTGTGACAGTTCCCCTCTGCCTCCCCAGCCAACAAAAATGAACTTGGTAGGAGCAAGGCTTTGATTTTAGTCAAAATACTTTCACTATAGAGTGACTCAGACCCAGCCAATGGGTGAAATGTTAGTGCCACCATCTCTGCTCCTCTATTCAGTCACAGATTTTGACCTCCTCTTTGGTGCTCCCACAGGCTTCACCATTCCTGCAATCCCAGTCTGTCCCCATGATCTCCAAGATCTCCCGTGCTCCTCCCAGACTGCCCCGTTCCCAGCCCAGCCAGAGGGATGCACCATGCCACACTGTGGCAGACCCTGACCCCAGCAGCTCAGCACTGCCTGAGCTCACCTGCTGCCACAGCTGGCTTCTCAGCCCAGCCCAGAGCCACCCCTGGGACAGGCACATCCCACAGGCATGGAAACCACCTCGGGGGACACCTCCCCACAGCAGAGCTCAGGAAACCATGCTGCTGGCAAGGAAGGGTGAAAGCAACTCCTCTCCAGCACAGCTGAATTCCAAGGGTGGGAGCTGGACCAGCCCCACTCCTGAGCTGTTCAGGGTGATGTTATACAGCTGTTCAGGGTGGCACTGGTTGACTCCTCAGGGCTGCAGCACATGTGCCTACAGCTAATAACATCCTCCAGGCTCAGCCTGAGCAGTGCTGTGGTCTGAGCCCAAACCACGGGCTCTGGTCAAAGAGATAATGAATAGCACGGAGCCAAGGGTTTGTCCAGAGGGTCTGATCCCAGAGGCAAGTGCCCTGATGACAGTGGGGACCTGCACCCCATAGCACAAGGAGAGTCCCCCATCAGGCTATAGAGGCAAGCAGGATCAGCCCTTACCTTCTGTCTTGATCTTGAGGGCTGTCCTCACCAGCGCAAAGAGGGTGGCGTTGAAGGTGACAGTGCCATCGCTGTTCAGGGGCATGTTCATGCACACCAGGCGCTGCACAGCAAACCAACCCCTGTGACCCCGGGGCAGCAGAGCAGGCTGGCAGCCCCCAGACACACTGCCCGTCCTGGCCAGAAGCTCTGCTCAGGGCATGAAGCCCTCCCAGCCCTACCTGCTCTGCCCAGGTGCAGGGGCTCTGCACCACCCCTGGCAGCACATGGGCCAGAGGCAGTGACATCCCCAAGCCACCTGAACCAGAGCAAGTGTCAAGGAGAACCACAGGGGAAGTAACCCATATCATGGGGCATGGGTGCCATGGGAGAAAATCATGGAATAGTTTAGCTTGGAAAAGACCTTTAAGATCAAGTCCAACCATTCCTCCAGCGCTGCCAAGACCACCATTAAATCATGTCCCCATGTGCCACATCCAGGTCTTTTAAATCCCTCCAGTGAGCAGACTCACCACTCCCCTGGGCAGCCTGTGCCAGGGCCTGACCAGTCTTAGGGAAAAGATTTTCCCTAATATCCAACCTAAACCTCTCATGGTGCAACTTGAGGCAGTTTCCTCTTGTCTTGTCACTTGAGAGAAGAGATCAACTCCCACCTGGCTTCAACCCTCTGTCAGGGAGTGTAGAGAGCAAGAAGGTCTACTCTGAGCCCCTTCTTCTCCAGGCTGAGCCCCCCCAGCTACTCTCAGGGAGACAGGAGTCATTCTGCATTGTGCTCCCCACTCCAAAATGTGCTCCATTCTGCTGTGAGGGATCTGGGGATCAAATCTCCCAATGCATTTGCCCAAAACCCAGGAGGGATTACACCAGTGCCTGAGCCCCTGCTCATGCACGTTACATGTGAGCATCACACAGGCCCTGGATTTGTCCAGAGTGAGCTAAGCCAGAAAAAGTGTATTCCTGTCATCAGAGTCGTGGTTTCCCACTGCCTCAGCACTCTCAGCCCTTGGGAACAAGCTCCTACAGCCCAGCTAACGTGGCCATGTGCTCAGGCACTTCTGCACCAGCTGCAGACATGGGGCCCTGCAGTGTGGGTTGGGGTCCCCCTGTGCTGAGGGTTCCAGGCAGAGCCCAGCCCTCCAGTGCCACCCTCTTGGGGTGGGAGGAGAGCACAGGTAAGTCCTTGTCTTCAGGAACCTGAACCATATCAACTCCGTGCAGGTCAGCAGCACCAATCCTTGCCTCTCAAACAACCCCCTGCATTGAACAGGAGAGGTCAGAGCAGGGAATAAGCCATGGCACTGGGAAGCTGGCTGGACTGTCACTCTCAGCCTCCTGGGGAGGACACGGGAACAGCTTGGGGAAGGTGTCCCTGTGCCCAGACACCCTGTCACTGCCTTGGCTCTTACCTTACAAGCTACACGGTGTGGGCAGAACTTCCCAAAGCCCAGGGGAGGTTGGATACGCCTCAGCAGAGTCACCACATCCAAGTGTTTGATTCTACCCCTGCAGAGTAAATATACCACATCAGCAGTGAGGTGACAGACCCGCTTGATGGTGGCTTGGGGAGGGCTATAGGGGCCCATCCCTGGGGTCTGCCCCGTGCTCCAGCAGTGGGCAAATCCCTACATTTCCTTATGCTCCTCTTGGGGAAGGCAGTTCTCCCCATGGCACCTGGCAGCAGGTAAAGGTGTGCAGTGGCATGGGAAGAGTTGACAGCATCACCAGAGCTGGATGAAGAGGGAACTGAAAGTCTCATATTCCTGAATATACTGATGGCTTGTATCAGCCCTGGAATATTCTGGCAAGCCCACATCCACCTCAGATGCTGGAATCTAGCTCCTAGGCTGTGCCACAGCTTACCCTGCCATGCATACCCCAGGTCAGCCCATGCCATGGAGCACCCTCTCCATGCCACTCGCCCCCCGACACTCACTTGGCCTCGGGGTCGTACTCAGCCCAGATCCGTTTGAACTCATCCAGGTGATGGGGCCCAAGGATGGACCAGTCCCGGGTCAGGTAGTCAAAGTTGTCCATGATGACAGCCACGAAGAGGTTAATGATCTGAGGGCAGAGGAGCAGGTGGAAAGGACCCAGTCAGGGCAGAGAGACCACCAGCTGGTAGCATGAAAACACGGGCAGATGTGTTCAGGAGCAGAAGGGGCTTGGGATCCTCTGGGGTCAGGGGATGCTGAGTGAGGGTCTCCCCATACAGTGAGGGACCTCCTGCTCAAGCAGGTCATGTGAAAGAACAGGCACAGGGCACCTCGTCCCTCTCCACCCTCACAAAGGTCAACACAGACACATCTGCACAGCAGCACATGGAGGCTGCGGGAAGGAACTTAAAGGGGGATCCTGGGTCCCCCAGGAGTGCAGGGCCAGTTTAAGCATGGCTGGGTAGGTGGGCTGGGGGATAATGCCCCCAGGAGGAGGGTGCTGTGGGCTCACCCCATGAGATGCACAGCTAACAACACGGGGGCTGCCCTGGCAGGACAGGAGTGCCAAAGGGAGCCCCGGGGGAGCTTGGCATACCAGGAAGGCACAGAGCATGTAGAAGCTGATGAAATAGAAGTAGGCAAAGCCGGTGCCGCAGGTGTACTCCTCGCCCTCGGCGTAGTCTGACTCTGGGTCACAGCGCCTGCCATAGCTGCAGTCCAGCAGGATCTCCTGCCAGGCCTCACCGGTTGCACACCTGGGGAGAGGGGATACCTGCTGGTCCCTGCCTTCCTGGACAGGAGCTGGGCATGTGGAGAGGGCTGGGGCCAGCCCAGTGCACAGGGCAAAAGGAAGCTGCTGGGAAAGCAGTGGTCAGGATTCTGGGCTTGCTGTTGTGGGGTCACTGAAAGCTTCAAAGTGTCCGGGGTGAAGGAAAGCCTTGGGCTGAACTCCTGCATCCCTGTGAATTTCCCCACAGTACACAAATTAAAACCCGGTCTGGGAAGGAAATATTCAGAATAGCAAGACCCAAAATGCCACTCTCTTCTGCAGCCCAGCCACGCCAGGCAAACCCTCTCCTGAAACGCTCCCACTGTGGGAGGAGATCTTTCTGTGGGACAGAAAAGAAATCAGCTGCAGAAATGCTGGTCTCCCTCACTCCAAGCTGGGGGTTCCCACGGGCTCAGAGCACAGCTCTCTTCTGGAGCTGCTCACAGACGAGACTGACCTGAAGAGCAGCAGCACGGCTTGTGGAAAGGTCTGAAAGTTGTTGTTTCGGTTGATCTGCGTCCCATCCACCATGGCAATCTTCCCAAACATCTGTAAATCGCAATTGTGAGGTCCCCAGCACCCTTTCTCAGGCACTGACAACCCTCCAGAGCACTTCTGCTTCCTGAGCTCTTTGCTTGGCTTTGGGCACCCACGAAAGAGACTGAGACTGGGGTGTGGGTGCTCTGGGGCTCGGGAGCTACCTGGACATTCCTGCCTGTGCTGAAAACACAGCTGACTACAACTGCTGGGCCAAGGAGATGAGGTCTCATGAACCAGCACAAGCACTGGTGCCTGTGTGTCTGGGTTGTGCCATTGACTCCCAAAGTGCTCTTTGCTGCCGTGGCTGCACCCTGGGGATGGGAGGCTGCTGGGGTGGCAAACATCCTTGCAGACCAGGGTAAACGGGTCCCATCATGTGCAGAGTCCCAGAGAGGGCCTGGCAGAGGACCCAGTCGTCCCTGTCCCACCTCCCCAGGTACTATCAGGCTCAGGGCATCTGTTCAAGGCCAATTCCCCTTTCCCCCACCACCCCCACAGCGCTGTGCCTCTCACCTGCATCCCGATCACCGCATAGATGAAGAAAAGCATCACGATCAGCAGGGCCACATATGGCAGAGCCTGTGCCAAAAGGACCATGGCTTGTGTGAGACACCAGCCCAGCACCAAGGCAACCCAGAGACAGGGGGGCAGCTCTGGAGCTGCTGCACAAAGCCAGCATCCTGGTCCCCATGCAGGGAGGGGACAGCTTACCTGTTCCTCTAACCACCCTCCCGCTGGCTGCTCTCTGTGGTTCTCCCACATGGAGGGGCTAATGCCATCTCCCATGGGACCACCAGTTCTGGGGCTGGGACAGAGGCTGAGCATCCCCCGGGGCTGCCCAGGGCTGAGGGAGCTGTGCAGGTCAGGGCTGCGAGCTGATGTTGCAGCATGCCCTGAGGTACCCACCTGGTGCAGAGCCCAGCCTTGGCTGGCACCGGGGCAATGGGCCTGAGGAGGTGCTGCCAGCACCCAGCCCAGCTCTGACACGTAGTGCTGTCAGCCAGGGAGCCCCCTGCACCTTCCCACCCACCTAGGCAATGTTCTCCCAAAAACCACAAGCCCCCAGCCCAGTCTGAAGTCAGCAGCCTGCCAGCACTGGAGCCTTCCTCCTCTGCCTGGTGAGGATGGACTGCTCACCCTGCCAGCCTCAGGATCAGCCATTGCTGCTGGCCCTGGGCACACGCGTGTCTGGGAGGGGAGCACTGCTCCTCACAGACCTGGAAGGACTTGATGAAGGTCCACAGGAGGGTCCTGACACCTTCTCCACGGCTCAGCAGCTTCACCAGCCGCATCACCCGGAACAGTCGGAAGAAAGTGATGGAGACTCGGGAGTTATCATCAGGGTCCTGCAGGCAGAGCACAACAGCTGGAGGGCAGCGAGTGCTGAAGCCTCCAGACTTTCAAGGGAGGGGTTCAGGTCCTGGGGGGAGGAAGGGTAATGAGATCCCACTCCCAGACACCAGTCACAGTCCCCACAGCCTTTGCCTGCACAGAGGACCACACTGCAAAGGATCACACTTATCCTCCCAGCCTTCCCAAGGATCTCATGTCTCCAGCCCCTCTGGCTCACACCTCTGACACCGGACACTACAGGAATGAAGGCATGCTGCCACATGGGCTGGGAGAGCTGTGAGGGTCACAGGGCCACCAGGGACAGGCTCAGGGCCCCCAGGGACAGGCTCAGTCCCACCAGGCTCTCACCAAGCATGTCTTGTATTTGTAGGGTGGGCACCAGGCACAGGGAAGGTTAATGGCAGCTGTTTAAACACAGAAGGGCTGCTTTGAGAATGTCCCACCAGGAATTTCACCTGCCAAAGGAGGCACTGAAGGCAGGTGGCTGTGGGAGGTGCTGCCCAGTGTCACCCCGATGTGCTTGGCTCACTCAGACCCCAGGACATCAGGCTGCAGCCATGGGACAAGCCCCGGGGGAAGGCACAGCACAGGGATTACCCCTCTAGCCATTTCTCTGGCTAACAGTGCCAGAGGCTGCATCCCTTCAGGCCTTATGATGGGCAGAAGGACCAAAGCCAGCTTCCCTGCCCTGCTGCTGGGCACACCTCTGCTGGGTGCTCTGACACGGCAGGCCCAGGGGGTGGGATGGTGAAGGGCAGAACTGAGCCCAGGAGGACTGGGGAACAGCCCAGCACCTCTCAGGGTGGGAAGGGGTGTCTGTGCATCTGGTGTGCCACCCCAATTCCCTCTCAGCAAGGGCAGAGCTGCGCCCCAGAGAGAGCAGCTGGGTCTGCTGTGACTCAGTGACATGCAGGACACATGCAAACACTGGCCACGGGCAGCAAGGGGACAGGATGCACGGCAGGCACATGCAGCTGATATTTACAATGCCATCACAGCCTCCGCCGAGGCAGTACAATCCACCACTGGGTGCAAGAATAGTCTGTCAAGAGAACGAGAGAGTCAGCAGAAGTGAGGCAGGAAGGAAAAGGAGAGAGGGAGGGAGAGGAAGAGGGAGGGATAGTTGCTCAAGGAGAAGACACAGACACAGAAGAAAGTAAGATGGAAACGAGGAGAGGAGAGGAGGGGAGAGGAGAGGAGAGGAGAGGAGAGGAGACTGACCTCTTAGAAAGGAGGAGACTTACTGGAAGGGGAGGTGAGGTTGCCCACACCCCAACCCCTCTCCATGCCTCCTAATTCTAAACTCAATCCCCCTGCACATCACCACATGGTTGAGAAACACTTGGTGATGCTGGGAGAGTTGTGCACTGGAGAGAGAAAGGACCACACGGAGGAAAGGTAAGACAGCCTTAGGGGACATAAATGATCACTGCCAGGGCAGGCTCCTTGGACAGAGGTCCCTGGAGACCTTGGCGGGCTGGAGAAGGAGACCAGTGCTCTCAGTGCTCCTGCATACAGCTCTGGGCGAAAGGACCCAGGAAGCTCAGGCCACACAGGACCATTCTCGAAATTCTGCCTGGCTTTCTGCACAGTCAGTGGTGCTGTGGCACACAGAGCACAGTCCCTGCCAGCCCAGTCAGGGCATCAGGCTCCTCCAGGTACCTGTGACCTGAGTCCTGGGCATCCCCACAGACCCATGGCCAAGCAGAGCAGGATTTTGGCATCTGTGCCAAGTGGTCTCTTGCTCCACAGGGACTGAAAATCTCTGCCCAGTGCAGGGCCTTGAGCACCCTCAGAACTTCAGCTCTGGGTGACAGCAGGCTGGGGAAGGACGTGGTGATGTCTGACAGGCAATAGGAAACCAAGTCACAGATGCAGAGAGTTGGGGGCAAGGATGGGGACCTGCAGGAGATTATTGGCAGATGAAAGCTGCTGGAACTGGCACGAAGTCTGGTTGCTCCTCAAGGCTCAGGAGCCCAGAGGACGGCTGCACCAACGCGCAGGGTTGTGCAGAGAGGAGCACAGAGCTGCCACAGGAGAGGAAGGTGGATGGGTTTTGCTTATCCCAGCTCTGTGAGGCCTGGACCACCCTCCAGAGAAGAAGGTGACTGCCCCCAAAGGCCCCTGAACACGCTCACCTCCCTGCACAGAGAGTGTCTGATGGTGACTCTGTGCAGGGGTGGCAGGGGCAGCAGCCCTGCCAGACCCAGCCATGCAGTGCACCAGAGCTAGCAAGCCCTGTTCCTGCACAGAGACACACGCCAAGTCACTGGAGAGGGTTAATCTGTCATCTACCCCATCCAAGAAGCTGCTTCTGGAGTTACCATCAGGTCTGCTGAATGCAGCACACACCTCCCGGGGCAGGGGGGCATTTTCAGGGCCAGACACGGGTGTGGATGTCCCAGTGCTATGGAAGGCATTGGGGGCATGCTAAGGGGCATGCTGGCTTCCTAGCACTGTCCTGAAAATGCTGCCAGCAGAGCCCTTACCACAGAGGCACTGCCTGAGGCACCATCCCCACAGGGTATATGGTGCAGAGCCCCTGCGGTGGTGTCCAGAGTACACAGGCACACATATACACCATGACCGTGTGTATGTGTACGGGCCACTGTGTCAATGCACAGAGAGGACACAAAGCAAATGCTTTGAAATCTGAAGCATCTGATCCTCCCCATGGGCCAGCAGGGTCCTGTGGGGACAGGGAGCTGTGGGAACACTTTTTCTCCCACCTGCACTGATCTGAGGCTGGATGTGGGGCTGCCTGGCCAGGCATGTGCAGGGTGAGCGGGGCATGGGCTGGCATGCAGCTTCCTGCTCATGGTTTAGTCCTGAGTGATTGTTTTCCATAGTATCCCAGTGCCTACAGATTCAGGAGACCAGAGGGGAACGGGCAATGTGACGTGTTGGCCAGCTGGGGTTGTTTAAATAGTGCTTTTTTAAGTCTCAAAGGGCCACAGCTGTGCTCTCCACGCACTCATGGAATGGGTTCATCCTAGTTTATCCCTCCTCAGAACTGAGCAGAGCAGGGGGAGAGAAGATGACACCAGCACCCTGCAGAGCTGGACACCACCCCAGCACCCCCACCTCACCCCGGGGCAGGTGTTTCAGGGCAGTCTTGGGTGGGGACACCCTCCTGCCTGAGCCCCCTGACACTCACATCAATCTCACTGAGGATGACGTCGATGATGCTGCCAATCACTATGAGGAAGTCGAAGACATTCCAGGGGTCTCCGAAGTAGCCCTGTCAGGAAAGAGCCAGAAAAGAGGAGTGGACATCCAAGGGTTTAAGCCAAGGAGGAGGCAGATGCTGGAGCCCAGAGGAAAGGGTGCCAGGAGGGTCCTCAGTGACTCTGCCCCTCACAAAAAGGGATGGTGGTCAGACCTTGCACCCTCTGCTCGGTTGTTTGGTTCTGTCTTGCAAAGGAGTGAAATGGGGAAGGAGGATCAGGGTGGTTAGAGCTGACATATGACGTGACCCTGAAGATGGGAACAATGGCCAGCTGGACTGGGTCAGATTTGGCCAGCAAGAGTAGCCCTGACAAACAGTAGTCCTCCTAAAAACTCCCAGGTCCTGCACATGGCGGTCCCTGAGAGTCTCACAAGGAGAAGTTCTCTGGAGCTGCAGGGCTGGGGGTGCTTGTACTCAAGAGATGCCAAATGGAGGACAAATGGACCCCTGGCCCAGCCTGAGACCCCTCCTGCTCTCCATGCTGACCATGCCCTCCTCTCACCTTAGCTTTAAAGGCCATGAGCTTGAGGACCATCTCCAGGGTGAAGAGGATGGTGAAGGCCACATTGAGGATGTCAGAGATGTGGTTCATTTCTGGAGACTGGTTGTAATGCTGGGGATAGGGCAGAAGGAGCCACGTTAGGTGCCAGCAGGTCCAGCCCCCATTGTGAGCTCAGAGGGGTGTGCTGGATGCAGACCCCCCTCCCACAGACAGGCCTGTGGCTCAGCAAGAAGGAGACTTCCCCCCTGCACACCCTTCTCTGGGATCACATCTTTGCCCCTATCCCACCGTGAGCAAATGCCCCCTAACCAGGAGCTCTCTTGGGGGCTGCAGGGCTGAGCCAGCCCACCCGCTGCCACAGACACCCCTCCACCCCACCCCGCTGTGCCCTTTACCTGCATGCCCAGGCAGATGGTGTTCAGCAGGATCAGGAAGAACATGAGGTACTCAAAGTAGGAGGAGGTGACCACGTACCAGATCTGGTACTGGTAGGGGTTCTTAGGGATGTAGCGGCGCAGCGGGCGAGCCTTCAGCGCGTACTGCACACACTGGCGCTGGGGAAGGCAGGGAGGGCAGCTGTGAACCCACCACGGGGCACGTGGCAGTGCCCGGGGCACGGGCACAGACTCAGCACCATCAGCACCACTGCACATCCCCACAGACCCAGCTGGATCCCCCCTTCTCTTTCATCCCAGCCCCATGGGTACAGCAGTGGGTCACGTATCTGCTGTGCTTCCTGCAAATACACCCCAGAGCACCCACATGGCACAAGTTTCCAAAATCACTTCTTGCCTCCAGAGATGGCTGTGCTGCCCTTGGCCTGACCCCTTCAGCCCAGAGCATGCCTGCTTATCCAGGAACTTCCCTGTGGTCTCTCGGGACTGACCAAGAGAATCCTGAAGACATCACATGAACGAGGGGCCAGGGGGGTACTGAGGTGGCTGAGTAGGTCTGTCCCTCCCCAGTAGCCCGGGGCCATCTCTGCTGGGTTCCTGTGTGGCTCACATCACCCCAGCACCCTGAGCTCCAGCTGCCTGTGCTGTCTCAGTGCAGGAGAAGGACAGCACTCCTGGGCTGGCAGCCACCCCTGTCCACTGTCCCCCCAGCACGTCCCATGTCCTCTGCTGATGTCTCTGCTGCTTTCAGCCTTGCTGTCCCCAGCCAGAACGACAGCATGGCAGCATCACAGAAGGGCTGGCAGCAGAAGGTGTCTCTGGAGAAGGTCTAGTCACAGTTCCCTGCCCAAAGCAGGGCCAGCTGGAGCATGCTGCCCAAGACAGTTGGCTTTTGAATACCTTCAAAGATGAAGACCTCACAGCCTCTCTGGGCAACATGTTCCAGTGCTTGACCACCTTCACCATATAAAAAAGTCCTTTTTTAATGTTTAAATGGGCACCCTACCTGTCCAGGGAGACTCACTGCCTGTTCTGGTCCCCTCTGCCCTTCCCTCAGAAAGCTTCTTTTGTGCCAACCATGGGCTGGTCCTCCTTGTCCTGTCCCAGCAATCCCATTACCTGGTTCTTGTCCAGCTCACAGTTCTTGTACTCATTCTCCCCCTGCTCCTGGAAGGTGACAATGACAAAGCCCACAAAGATGTTCATCATGAAGAAGGCAATGAGGATGATGTAGATGATGAAGAACATTGCAATCTCCACCCGGTAGTTGTAGATAGGGCCTGCATCCTCAGCATTGGTGTCAATGGCCATGTACAGCAGCCTATGGGGAGAAAAGTGAGGCAACAGAGACCCTAATCAGGTGGGAAAGACCTCTTGAAGGTTATGGAGAGCTCTGGAGGCATCCCAAACCCAGCAATGGTGGGACAGGGCTGCTGGGATAACCTTGCCATCTCCACAGCCACCACCAGGATGGCTGGCCCTGCTCCTCATCCTGGGCAGCTCTTCTTTCTTTACCCTGGCCATGCCCCGCTCCCAGCACAGACCTTCCCTCAGCACAGACTCACTCTGGCCAGCCCTCGAAGGTGGACACTGTGAAAAGTGACATCATGGCTGAGAAGACGTTGTTGAAGTGGAAGTTGCTGTGCACCCAGACACGGTCCTGGACCTCAATCTGCGTCGGGTCTGCATCCACATAGTTGATGAACTGGCCCCTGCAGCAGAAGGGATGCTCACTGGCAGGTCCCCCTCAGTTCTCACACTGCAGTGCTTCCCTGGGCCTCCTTGGTCCCTGGGAGGGTAGGACAACCCTGTGCCTGTTCCCGATTTACCCCAGGGTGAGGGAGAACAGCACGAGACCTCAGCTCCACTTTTTGGATGCAACATCCCCATGCAGGAACACAAGCAGCCCCCACTGCATTCCACCCAGCTCCCATCCCTGGCCACTGCCCAGCTGGGAGCTGCAGAGAGAAATCTTACCTGCACTCCTTCTCCGTCAGCTTGGATGGGTCTGTGCACCTATAGAACTTGCCCTGCATTTAACAGAGACCAGAAGTGGTCGTGGTGTTGCTGTGACTTCAGAAGCCCCAGGGAGTTTTGACTTTTTTCCAGCCCGAATTCAGTCCCTCCCATACCACCTCCATGCAGACTCTGGCCCTGGCCCCCAGCACCACTGGCCTCCCCACTCTGCCTGCCAACACGACCCAGTCCACAGGCAGTGTCAGCAGCCAGGGCAGAGCTGGGTACCCAGCTTATCCCATCTGGGAGTCAACTGTTTGGAAAACAGAGAAGACAGAGAATTAACCAGAGAATTAACTAAAAGCTAAGGTGTTCTGACAGGCGTGCTCAGTCTGCACAGTGTCCTAACAGCCCTGCCCAGGTCAGCTGAGAATTTCAGCCCAGTTTTTAGAGCAAAGTTGAGCTCAGCCAGGGCCAGCTCTGCCTTGGAGCCACCAAAGCCCGGACAGCAGGAGTGGTGCTGTGGAAAAGGAAACTTTGCATCCAAAGCACAGAAGAAATCGGCCAGAAGCACTTAGAAAAGAGGAAACTGAGGCACTAAATGAGGTGAGGCAGCTGGTCCTTTTACAGGTGCTGTCTGGACCTGACAGTACCCTGAGTGCCTTCTGCCCTGCCCTCCCCCTCACTGCAGGTTCTTCTGCCAGGGGATCTGGTGTAGTTGGGTCCCCTGACTGGTGGGACCCCAACACTGGCAAGACACCACCCCCCGAGGTGATGAGTAGGAGAACCTGCCCAGGATGTCCTCAAGCAGAACGTGCCTCCTGCCCACCTGAGACACCACTCACCTTGAAGAGCTGGACCCCGATGCAGGCAAACATGAACTGCAGCAACGTCGTGACCACCACGATGTTACCGATGGTCTTGATGGCCACAAACACGCACTGGACCACGTGCTGCAAAGGTGGGGGACAGTGCACACGTGACCATGTTTGGGGCAAACCCCCGTGTGTCCCACACCCTTCCACTGCAGGGATGGACCCCAGGAAGAGTGGGAGCCTGTCAAGAGTGGAGGGATTGGGCAGACCCCTTCCACGGATGGGGAGTGGGAATTGGGAACGGGGGTGATGCCTGCCACAAAACCTCCCAGGAGGGCTGCCACAGGCTGAGGTCCCCCAGTCCCAGCCTCCTGCTTACCTTCAGCCCCTTTGCCCTGTTGATGGCTCGCAGAGGCCTCAGCACTCTCAGCACCCGGAGGATCTTCACCACAGAGATGGTACTGGACCTGAGGAGGAAGGCATAGCTGAGATGGGACGATGTCTCCACCCAGGCCAAGCTGATACAGCCCCCACAAGGGGCCACAGAGGCCAGGCTGGGGCCAGGGGTGAGGGGAAAGGGACGCCAGAGCAGAACAGATGTCACTGGGCCATCACCCCACATAAGGCCAAGGGACATTAGCAGCTGGAGAAAGCAGCTCCACATTGAATTTCTATCCAGATCTTTACCTTCGACACTGAAGCAGTTTGCCTGCCTCCCACCTGTCCATGCCCTGTCCCCCTAAGCACGATGCTACAAACACATGGGCATCCCTTGGGCCAGCTGCTCCTTCCCCACCCACCACCCCCAGCTGCCCTGCCAGTCTGAACACACCAGTGCCCATCCTGCGGCATGTGGAGGTGCTTACTCAAATCCCATGGAGATAAGGGAGACAGCAACCACCAGCAAGTCAAGGATATTGAAGGAATTCCTGCAGAAGGAGCCTTTGTGCAGGAAAGCACCGTAGGTTGTCATCTGGAGAGCAGAAGGAGTTAGGAGAGAGGCTGGGCAGGGCTCAGGGACATGGTCCCTCCACAGCCCTGGGGTGGACAAGGCACAAGGGGCTCTCACAGCTCCATGGCTGGGGGACCCTGTCCTGCTCAGACCTCTGCAGCCTGGCAGGAAGGTGACTTCAGCTGAAAATCCTGTGTCGCACTGGCTGGAGACAAAACTCTCCCAAGTCAGTCAGCAAATTAAAGAGGAGAATAGCAAAGACCCTTGGAGTGGGAGCAACATGCAACAAGCGGCTTGGATTGCTGTTTCCTACTGCAGATTCCTACTGCTTTGTCTTTCTCAGAGTTTCTCCTAACAGCATGTCAGAATAAAAACGCTGGTGGGCCATGGCTGATCCATCCCCGTGTCACAGCACAGCTGACTTGGCTGCCTGGCCTCACTGGGGGGCACACATGGCCTCTGGGACAGGTCACACAGCACTCAGACAGCATGGATGAACTCTGGGGGCATGAGGATCAGCCAGCAGTTTCTCCTCACTGGGACCTTCAGCTTGTGCCCAAAGTGCATGAGTGTCCGTGGCCAGAACAGTCTAGACCCATGCTCTAGGCTGTGCTCATGGCAGGACCACGGGGTGAAGGACTCACCTTCAAGACGATTTCGACTGTAAAGACAGAGGTGAAACCAATGTCAAAGTATCCAAGGATCTGGGGACAGAAGCACCAGGACTGGGTGAGATTTGGGTGACACGGGAAATGCTCAAACATCCAGGATTTGTGGTTTTGCTTCCACACTGTGGACTGGGGAGCCCATCTAGCTCAACAGGGTCTGCAAACCCAGTGCCAAGAAGACCCCTGAACTTCCCCCAGCTTTGCTGATTTTCTCCAGTGCACGATCCAACCTGCAGCTGGGACAAAGCTCTCCCTTTGCAGCTGAGTTAGGCTTGGCCTGATTCACCTGAAAGCATGTGATGCCCAAAAGCACAGAGTGCCCTGGGAAGCTGTTGCATTTGAGATCCCCCAGTCCCTGCCAGATGCAGTTGTGCCTCTGTGGCTCCCACCACTGCATGCCAGCAGCATTCCAGGGTGTTGCACACACCAGAAGTCCAGTTTGCCACCTTACAGGACATCCCTATAGCAAGTAAGTCACCACAGTCTCAAAACAAGGTAACCTTACACACCCTCTCAGGTGGATCTCTTCACCCAGAAGCAAATTGAGACACAGAGCAGTAAAAACTTGTTCCAGCTGCACCCTGAATGGAAAACACACCCAGCCTCCCCTGCCAGAGTGCAGTGCCCTCCCAGAGGCAGGGCTGGAATCACAGCCACCTGCCTAGGGATGGCATCTGCAAAGTAAGTCTCTGCTCACTGGGCATCTGGGGGTGTTCCATGAGGTCTTCCCCATCCATCCCAACCCTCCACATCTCCACAGGCACCTTGTTGCGGAACGACTCAGCCCGTATAGGATCCTCAGCTGCCAGTGAGATGCTGCTGAGCAGGATGAAGAGCAGGATGAAATTGGTGAACCAGGTGGCATTGACAGTTCTATGGCACAGCACCCGAAACCTGCCAGGGACAGAAATGCCATGAGATGCTGAAAGGGGCCAGAGGGAGATCAGACAGGGCCATGGCAGCCTTGCAGAGGGCTCTGGTTAAACCCTGAGGACAGGAAGGCCCAAGGCATGGAGTGTGTCCATCCACGCAGAAGGCTTTTCCCATCAGGTGGTCGCCTTAAGAGCTGGCTGTCACACACAGGCAGGACCCCACGGGGAAGGGTCAGTGCCTGGTTCCACAAGGCAGGGAGCAGGGGCAGTGCCTACTTGTTGGTTGGGCTGAAGATGAAGAAGGAGCTGGCTTCAGGCATGGGCACAGCCTTCTCTTTCAGCTGCAGCTCTGCGAGGGGACGCGGCCGAGGACTCAGAGGGATTTCAGGCTCATCCTCCTCATCATCACCTGCAGGGTGGCCATGAGGAGGGAAAAAATCATCCAGAGAGGGAGGGGCAATATGACCTTATGGACAATCTTCGGATCCCGTGATCCCGATTTGGCATCTGTGTCAAAAGGACCTCAGTACCCCGAGGCTGGTGGAGGGTCGCAAGACCCTTTGCCCCTCACACACCACCCCTCTTCAATGCCTCCTCAGCTTTCCTGCTGCCCTACCAGGGGTAAATCGTACCTGGGAAGTCCGCAGAAGGGTAGGGGTCTTTGATCTCATTGACATTGGATTCAAATTCATCCACTTTTAGCTGAAACAAGGGAGAGACAGAGAAGGGGACATGCAGCTGCATGTGCCAGTTGGCAGACATGTCCTGCCTGGGCCCAGAGAGCCCCAGTCACCAAGAGCCCCCATCACCAGTGGATGCTACGAGGAGGAGCAATTCTGGCCAAGAGTCCTGTCCCAGGCTGGCTCCAAGCCCTTGTCCATCCTGGCTAGTGGGAGGAGGAGCCTGGTCCCTCCCCAGGAGCTCTCCACAGCCCAGCCCCACCAGCACTGACCTTGGCTGTGGTGGGAATCCCTTCTCCCTTTGCTTTCTGCTCCAGCTTCTTTGCCAGCATCTGCTTCTCCTCTTCAGACTTCTCTGGGTAACCTCTGAGCGGAGAGCAGGGAAGAGCAGGAAGCGAACTCTGATGCAATGCCATTCTGCCCCCATCTCACCACACCAAAGCACCAGGTCTGGGAGCTCCCATGGACAGGGACAGCAGTGCTCACCTGGACATCTTCCTCCGTTTGCGTTCCTCCGCCTTGGCCTTCTGGGCTAGAGTCAGGCTCTCAGCCTCAGCCAGGTTATCGACCGCAATGGCCAGGAAGACATTGAGGAGGATATCTGGAGGAACAGTGCTAAGGACATGGACATGGTTCCTGTCTAGAGGATGTGGCCAGAACTCTCCGTGGTCTCCATGGTGCCCTGAGAAACCTTCCTGGAGCTGAGCCCTTGAGGTAACCCTGGCTGGTGTCCCTAACCTGCAGCCGTCCTGTGAGCACTGAGATGCCCTCACTCTGACTGAACCTCTGCCTGCTGGGCACCCACACCTCCTCCAGATGTGCTTTCCTCCACATCCCAGCCCCAAGCCCTGAAGCCCACGGTTTGTTCTGCTGCTGTTCAGGACTGAAAAGCTTAAGGCAAGCACTGAGATGATGACAGAAGCCCCTGCTTCTCCCCTTCCCAGTCCTGGGAAGATGCTGCCACGGGGCTGGGTGCAGGGAGCCTGGGCCTGGCTTTGCAGGCAGAGGATACAGTTCCCACAAACGAAGAGGATGATGAAGTAGATGCAGACCAGCATGCCAGGAAAGGACGGGCCCCCGTAGGCCATGATCCCATCATACATGATTGAATTCCAGTCCTCTCCAGTCAGGATCTGGGAGAACAGAAGTAAAAGGGACTCAAGAGCCTCCACAGCAGAGCACGGCAGTAGCTCACACACCAGTCCTACCCCCCTGGCTCCAGTCCCAAACCCTCACAGCCTCTTCAGTCCCACAGTCACAGCCTGAAATACTGCTTATGACTCCAGACACATGTCCCTGCTCCTGTCTGAGAGCCACATCATCCCCACAAACCCACAACCCCCTGAGACCCAGCTCCTACCTGGAGACCCACAGCTCAGGTGAGACTCCCAGCCCCCTGCCCTTCCCACAGCCCCAAACCTGGAAGACACTGATGAGAGCCTGGGGGAAATTGTCGAACGTGCTGCGCCGCACTTCCATGTCCTCGAAATCAAACTTGCCCCCAAAGAGCTGCATGCCCAGCAGGGCGAAAACGATGATGAAGAGGAAGAGGAGGAGGAGCAGAGAGGCAATGGAGCGGACAGAGTTGAGCAGGGAGGCCACCAGGTTGCTCAGCGATGTCCAGTACCTGGGGAGAGGAGAGACAGGTGTGTGTGGGAGGTGAAAGTGCAGAAGGCTGCAGGCAGGACCAGCCAGGCACAGGGAACACCTCCCTCGTCTCTGTTCTCCTCGCCACTCCAAGACAAACCATGTCCCGGAGACAGAAATCCCCAGCTTTGCCTTGATGCTCTTCCCAGGAGCTACAAGCTCTGCTCAACGCCACAGCCTTCAATGGGGACAAGGCCAGTGATGCCTGGGGACTGTGAGTGTTGCCTGGGGACCATGAGTGATGCCTGGGGACCATGAGTGACGCCTGGGGACCATGAGTGATGCCTGGGAACCATGAGTGACGCCTGGGAACCATGAGTGACGCCTGGGGACCATGAGTGTTGCCTGGGGACCGTGAGTGTTGCCTGGGGACCGTGAGTAATGCCTGGGGACCGTAAGCTGTCAGTACCCACAGAGCTCCCACCCCCAACCTGGTGATCTTGAAGATGCGGAGGAGCCGGATGCAGCGCAGCACAGAGATGCCAAGGGGGGACAAGGTGCCGAGCTCCACAAGGATGGTCTCCAGGATCCCCGAGCACACCACAAAGCAGTCGAAGCGGTTGAAGAGTGACATGAAGTACTGGCGCAGCCCCAGCGCGTACATCTTCAGCAGCATCTCGGCCACGAAGAGGGCGAGCAGCAGCCGGTTGGAATTGTCTGGAGTGGGAGATCCAACCCATCAGAGCAGGGACCTCAATCCCAGCCTGGCAGGGCAGGCAGGGAAGGAGGGTGGTGCTGGTAACCATTGTCTGCCCACCCAGCCCTGAGCTGCTGCTTTTTGGGGAGCACACAGGAGAGGGGTGATGTGCAGCTCCGTGCCCGTATGTGTGAGTGTGTGGCTGCGTGGCACGCGTGAGTCCAGGTGGGCACATGTACACGTGTGGCCGAGCTCTGTGTGCGTGTGCACACTCTGTGGAGCTGCAGCCAGCGTGGCTGGGCTGCATGAGTGCATGCCGCGTGTATTTATATGCAGAGGCGTCAATGCACGCACTCTGTGTGCGCTCACCATGCAAACTCACGTCCCTGGGAGCGCACACGCTGTGCATGTTCAGCGGGAGCTGCACACACACAGGGTGCAGGCTCTGTGTGGTGGCTGTCTGTGTCTAACAGCCTCTGTGCCGTGCCAGTGTGGCTGTGCAGGCACAGTGAAGAGTTCACACATGTCCCTGGGCAGCAGGGTATCCCGCGCCCTCCCTCCCTCTCAGGCTCTTTGCTTACCTTGCACCCGTGTCAACCACTCTGGCTGGAAGTGATGCTCGGAGGCGATGGAGAGGGTGTTCAATGCCACCATCAGGATGACGAGCCAGTAGAAGAACTTGGACTTCACCACATCCCTGCACTTCCTACGAAACATTCGGTTCCAACGCCTCCACTGACGGCTGGAGAGATGGCAAAGGATCAGCCAGGCTGGGCAGTGGGCCAGCCCCACATCCTCGGGCTGTACCTGTAGGGCAGATCCACCCCTGCTCCCCCCTCCAGGGGTCTTCTCCGAAAAGGGATGGGGACCGTGACCTGCCCCTGGAACACAGTGCATTCACTCAGGCACTGCAGTTCATTCACACAAACACCTCCAGACTTCATTTTGCCCTTCAGCACCTCTGGCTGGGGGCTACAGGCACAGCCCCTAAACCACACATGATGCTGCACGGGCCATGAGAGGATGCTTGGAGCCTGGTCCCACAGCAGATGTTCACTTTTGCCAGTACTGCAGCAAAATTCCCTGATGTTTGCATCTCCACCTCAGCACTAGCCCCTGGTTCTCTCCCAGAAAGTGGTGGCTCACCAGGAAAGCCTGGCCCAGTCTGGCCACCAAGTGTGAGACAGTGCAAGCCCATGTGCAGAGGAGCACATGGTTGAGCCAGAGCATACTTACAAGAAGAGAATCCACTTGTTCATGCCCTCAATTTCATACAAGCTCTCTGTCTCTGATCCTCCTTCATCCAATGGCATCACACCTAGGACAGAACGACATACCAGGCTTTTCTTGGGAAGAACACGTGGGAGGGAACCTCTTCCAGGAGCACACCAGGAAGAGCTTCCCCATCAGAAGTAAACTCGAGCGATGCCATCCCGGGGAGCCAGGCAGAAGGCTTTGAGCGTCAGGTGCAAACCAAGCAGGAGGCACCAGGAACACCTGCCCTGCAACAAGAGCAGCTGCAGCCCAGAGAGGGACGGCAGCAGGTACTCCAGTATGGAGATAACTGGGACCAGCTGTGATCTGAGCACAGGCTGAACAGGTTTGGAAGAACACAGGCCATAGCTGTGGAAGAGGTGTTTAGTCTGTCCCGTGCTTTCCCAAGGCTCCTTGCACACACGGATTGCTCAGCCTGAGGCATCAAAAGCACCTGCACCAGGCAGGGTGGCACAGCAGACACTGCAGCTCAGTGGTAGAGCTCCCCAGGCCTTGCTGAGCCTCCAGCTAGACGCCTGTACATCCACCTCCTTTCCTGAGCCACTTCCAATCCCTGGGAATTGCCAAGTGATGGCAAGCAATTCATGCATCTGTTAGTGTGCAAGCTCATGACCCTGCACATCAAGGGCACGTGCTCCTCATGCTCCCCATGGCCATTTCAAGTGCCCCTTGCCAAGGGAGACTCAAGCCTTGCTCGTAGTCTGCAAATATTAAATACAGCAGTTGAGGTGGAGATTTGGCATCAGGGCCAAGTCATTGCTAGTTCGGTTCAGATTCAACAAAATTATTCAGGAAATTAGAAAAAAAATAAAAGAGAGGAAGGAAATTGTTCTGCAGAAGTCAAAGATTTTTGTTTCATGGGTTTTCAAGCAAGACAAAGCTTTGTGACTTCTCCAAAGGCTTCCACCTTGCCTCTCTAGGATGGTCAGCGTTAGGAACCCGACCCTCACACTAAGGGTCTGAGACCAAGCAGAGCTGGTACCTTGTCCCCTGGCCCGATCACTGTCCATGACCTCCGCGTGGGTGATCCAGTCCATGTAGCCCTTCAGATCCTCCTCCAGCTGCTGCTTCTCCCGCAGCTTCTGGAAGGTGCCCCGCGACTTGGCCTTCTCACGCTCCTTGGTGAACTCGCTGGGGCAAGGGAAGCAGCAGAGGGAGACTCAGGAGGTCAGGTACCACAGCTCCGTGCCTTGTAGGGAGCTGAAATGCTGAAAACCCTGCCAACAGCACTGCCACTAGACTGCTCCAGTGGCTTTTCCTCTTTCTTGGCCCCACTCCACAATGCCAGACCATGGGAGCTCATCACCTGACAGCAGGCAGGGTCCTTCCCCACCTTGCTGAAGGGGGCTACAGCTGGACAGGATGAATGACACCAGCTGCTGGAGGCTGGGGCAGTCCCTCAGCCCTGCCAGGGATCAGAGTGGGGTCTAACCCATCTGGTAATGCGTCCCAAGATCTCCATGTGGGGAAGGTGAGCTCCTCACATGGCAGATAAACAGGACGCTCTTGTCATGCCAACAGGGAAAGGGCAGGTCTGCCAATGTCCTTGCCCACTCTTCTCATTCTACTTCAATTAATTGCTTTCCTCTCCTGGTATCTGGCAGGACTGTAGAGCTGCTGCCCAGCCACGCTGGTGTTGCCACGTGTTAGTAATAGATCTCAGACCTATAACAATAAATTTCCTGATCTCAAGCATAATTTAGCCATATTCACAAAAATACTTCAGAACCTTTCCTGTGCCTACAACTTCCTCCAGGATAAGATGACTATAGTCCAGTTCATCTTGCTGTTACAGCTAACTCCACACAAGAATCAGGTTCCTGTGGTCTGTCTTGTGCTTTTAAACTTGTTTTATTTAGATTAATATCTGATTTGTTTTAACATTGCAGTCATATGGTGCTTGCCATAGGAGAGGACTAACAAATCCAAGTAATTAGGGCATAACCAACTCTGTGAACTAATAGAGAAGATGAGTGTGATCCACTTGCACACGCAGGATTGAAATACATAAAACAGACCCTAACCCTACACAGACCTCAGGACAAAAGCCCCCCTTACTCTCAAGGACAACACACACTTCCCAGAAACAAAATTGGGAAGGTGGCAGTCACACAACGAGGCACGGTAGGTTGAGAATCACATCTCAGGTATTTCACTGCACTACTGGGGGAATTAGCACTAATTCAGTGTGGCCTAGAAGTGCTACAATCGCTTTAGCAGACTGATGACAGCTCACTGGTGCCCCTGGAAGACAGCTGAGGCATCAATTAGACTAACAACCGTTCTCTTGGATCCCTTGCACTCATATCAAAGATGTTCTCCTTAGGCTGGCCACGTGTGTTCACAGCAGGATGGCAGCTGGGGGTAGCAGTGAGGAGTGTCCAGACCCACGGCCACGGGGGGATGGCCTCTTCATTTGCTGTGTGTGCTGGCAGAACACACCACAACCCCCAACTCATGTGCTCCAAGGCTGGGCTTGCTGACAGCTGCTTGTGCCACAGGGAAAAGATTTCTGTGCTGGGAGCTGAGCTAAAACCTCAGGCAGTCATGGACACTAACACAAAACGTAACTCATGGCTCAGGTTTTCTAAGCGTGGAAAAATAAAAAAGGGAGAGGAATGAGGGAGGAAAAGGAATAGAATTTACCCAGCCTTTTTCCTGTATTGTTCAAACCAGTTAAAACTCCCCTGCTGGAAGAGAAAGGATAGGGTTGCACTTACCCACTGAGCACCCCCAGCACCAGGTTGAGCACAAAGAAGGAGCCAAGCAAGATAAGGCTGACAAAGTAGATCCAGGGCCATTCATTCCCCATGGCATCATTCACCTGGCAAGGAGAGGTGCAGGTGAAGCATTCTGAAGGCCCTTTCTGCTGTGTCCCCTTAGGGCCCCTCAGCAGCCTCTGTGATCTTTGCTCCCTCCAAACACAGTGTTTGGGATGGGTGGCACATAAACCTGGCTCTGAGAACTCTGTATCTGGGTTTAGCAGAGATAACATCAGACCCAAACATTCGGGGAGCAGGTTCAAACATCAAACCCGAGCTCAAGCCTCAGCACGACACTCTCCCAAGGACTGCAAAACATGGGGCTTTGCTGGAGGGGCACCCACCAGTCTTTGCTGTGCCCGGCCCACACCCTTCACAAAGGTGGGACCTGGAGCACTCTCCTGTCTTCCTGAAGAGCAAGGACAGTTTAGGCAGTGCCTGTGGGGACGCAGAGACATGCCTGGTGTGTTATGGGATGTGCATCACACTTAAGAAGGTTGGTGGGGCGGGTTGTCTTTCACTGGTCCTGCGTCCAGGAGAGCCCTAAGGCAAGACCAGCATCACTTCTGCCAAGCTGGGCGCCAAGCCCAAATGCTGGAGCCTACCCAGTAGAGGACTTCAGTCCAGCCCTCCATGGTGATGCACTGGTAGACAGTGAGCATGGCAAAGCCGAAGTTGTCGAAGTGGGTGATGCCGTTGTTGGGTCCCGGCCAGCCGCCGCGGCACTCGGTGCCGTTCAGGGTGCAGTGTCGCCCGTGGCCAGAGCTGGTGCACGGGGCTGGCTTCTCTGCTCCCACCGTGGCAATCACATCTGGGGGGGGGACAAAGCCATGGTGTCAGCAGGTCGGGCCAAACAGAGCGGCCGCCGAAAGGGGCCCCTTTCACCAGCCCCTCACGCCCAGCTCCGTGCCATATCAAACATCCCTCAGTCCCACCACTCTGCCAGGCCTGATGCTGGCAAGATCACACTTTCCCCGCCGCATTCCCCTGCTGATACAGCTCCACCTGTCCCCAGGTAGTAGCAGGTCTTGTGCATCCTGCCCTTGAAGAGCTCCTGCCCGACGATGGCATAGATGATGATCATGAAGAGGACCAGCAAGGCAATGTGGAGCAGGGGCACCATAGCCTTGATGATGGAATTCAGGACGACCTGAAGGCCTGTAACAAGCAGAAGGGAGAGGACATCAAACACTTCCTAAAGAGCATTGGGTGCAGCTTGGCATCTCTGCCAGCCCCACTAACAAGCAGCCTTTGAAATGCCCCGTGCCAAGGGAAGAACGGCACTGGTGGGATGGGACTGAAATCTCTGAAGGAAGAAATCCTTTCTCTACCCATCATGCAAGCACGTGGAAACTAGAGCAAGGTCCTGGCCCCTTTCACAGTGGCTGTCAAAGGTGCTGCCACTGAGCCATGGAGCCAGCTGGATGCCAACCTGCATGTCCCCAGGGCTGACAACTGCCAGCTGCAGGGACGAGCGAGAACCTGTGGCTCTTCTACACCTGCTTTGTGGCTGGGCTTGATCCAGCAAAACCAAGAAGCCTATCCCATGGTTCCCCACCCTGGCCAGGGGTTCCACCACCCGCCAGCCCTTCCTGGTGGCAGGGCACCCCGCACCCACTTGGCACTCCAGACACCAGGCGCAGGGGTCTCAGCACACGAAACGCTCGCAGAGCCTTCACGTCAAAGCCGCCTTTGCCCCCCGAAGTCCCTCCCTGCTTGGCATTGACCTGCTCCAGGGTCATGGTGATGAGCCTGAAAGAGCCAGGGCACAGGGAAGGAAGGGGGAGAAGCGGAAGAAAGGGCAAGGAAAAAGAGAAGGGCGTGAGAATAGAAACCAGGAAATCTGAGCTAAGGATTTAGAGCTCTGCGGGCAGAAAAGCGAGGCCAGCACTGGCAGATGCGCTCAGCCTCACCCAGGGAGCAGCGCTTGGCCAAGTCCAGCTCTTGGGCACAGCTCCACTGCTGAGGGCTGGGGACCTCCCACCCCCTGTGTGCAGACCCTGGAGGACTCCATACCACCCCCATTCTCCAGGGCAAGGAGACCTAAGGGGCATGGAGCAGTCAGCCAGGAAGAAAGAGGAGTTAGGATTCCAGTGGATGTCAGGGCAGGAAAAGGGGACCCATGGGAGAGGGCCATGAACTGAGTCAAGGGGTTGCCCTCTGCGGTCACTAGAAAAACTCATGTCCCTGGTGGGCTGTGGAACAGGCCTGGCACAAGCTGAACAGCAGCAGTCTTCCCTCCTTCCCTTACCCCAGAGTCACGATGGAGAAGTCAAGCACATTCCAGCCGTTCCGGAGATAGGCATCCGTATGGAAAAGAAAGCCATAGGCGATTATCTTGAGCATGGCCTCAATGGCAAAGAAGATCAGGAAGGCGTATTCGATCTTCTCCTGGAGATGAGGCTCTGTCAGGGCACACTGTCACCTCCCCCGGTGTCCCCACCATGCACGGCCACCCACTGTTTGACTCTGGGTCAGTCCCTGCTGCCAACCCGCCTGTGATGCCCCCGCACACCGGGCGGCACCGCAGCTGTCCTGCACACGAGGGGCACCATGCTGTGCCACCACGCTGCCTCGCCACACGCCACTCGCTGGCCTGCAGCATGATCCCCCCATCCAATTTCAATGCCCCCCCTGCCAGGACCCTGCCCTGCAGCTACGGGTACCCATTCATACATTCATTGCTCCAGCAAAGCCACCAAGCACCGAACACGTTTGCCTGGCAAAGTGAGCTGCTATAGGAATGGGCCTGGGGACTCACTGGGCAGAGGTGCTGCACCCCCTTCCAGACAGGACCTGCAAGGGCTCGGCATGGCCCAGCAGACACAGAGCCAGGATAGCTCATCTGTCCCTGGAGTGCAGCCAAGAGCTGCCTGTACCCATCTGGCTCTGCCTGTCACTGCCAGCACTGCCCTTGCTACCAGTGGCCCTGGCAGACTGGGATTAAAAGCCCTCCGAAGCAGCCAGGTGGATAAAGCTATTTATATTTCTGATGCTCTCGCTCTTCAGTCTACACCTTCTTGAAGGGCAAGGAGCACCCCTGCTTGGGCTCTCCAGGGAACTGCCTCCAGAAAGGCAGAAACGTCTCTCTGAGACCAAACTGGGACTGGGGAATGCTGCAGTGCCGCAAACACACCTTCTGAGGGTTCCCATGCCCTGCCAAGTGGAAAATCTCCTTTTTAGAAGCTGGGGTCAGGGCTCAGACAGAAACATTACTTGCTCAATTAACACCTGCAAAAGCAGTGGCTGTGCCAAGTGTCCCCATATGACTGTCACCCACAGAAGTACCAGTTCCCTGTTGGATCTGAGAGCAGCCATGGAAAGAACAACCACCTCGGCATTGCCTCTGTCTTTAAGGTTTTAACGAGGGCAACTCAATACTCAATGCTCACCTCCTACCCTTATCAATGACAGATGCCACCTAGCCTGTCCCCCAAACCCTGTCCTTGCAATCCCATGCAAACTCAGCTGTCATGAGGATCATTTTGGGAACAGAGGGGCTGCAGAGCCATGCCAGTGGTGGGCTGTCTCCCCAGCTGCAGAGAAGGAGCAATGGGGAAGCTCACTGCAAGCTACAGCAGCCCTGCAGCTGCTGAGGCTGGCGAGTGGCAGGATCCAGCACTGCAAAAGCCAATTCCATGCCCTGATTTTCCAGCAGGAAAGGTTCAGGCTCCAGGGTCTCTGATTAGCAGGATATCCCTCTGAAAACCCCCTGCCCAGAATCAAAAGGGGACTTGCTATTCCTTGGAGGTCTCTTCGAGAAGCCCACAGCAGATGGGACAGTGTTTTGGCAGCTCCCCCAGATTATCTGGCTGTAAACTGGGCGAGTGTTGATGCCAGCAGAGCAAGAGGAACCAGGCCCCCAGCTAATAAGACATGTCCCTGGCATCTCTGTCAGTGGGCTGAGTCGGTGCAGCCTTTCAGTGGAGCAGGTCACAGCAGACACTCTCTGGATTCTCCAGGTGGTGTGTGTAGCTGCAGACCACAGAGAGAACCATAGAATCACAGAATCGTTTGGGTTGGAAAGGACCTTTACAGGCCATCTCATTCCAACCCCCTTCCACGGGCAGGGACACCTTCCACTAGCCCAGGTTGCTCAGTCCAACCTGGCCTTGGACACTTTCAGGGACGGGGCAGCCACAGCTCTTCCCTTGCTGGTTGTGGAAAGACGGAGCGTGGCTGCTCTCCACCTTTTCCAACCTTGCAGGAAGGGAGTGGCAGCAGGGGTCTCCCAGGAATCTCCTCTTCCTGAGACTCTCCTTGCTGGAGACCCTCAGCCTTTGAGAGGGTGGCTTTGGTGCAGGAGGCTCTCCTGAAGCAGTGAGCTCCGATGGGAAGGAGCCTCAGTCCTGCCTACACAAACAACGTGGGGTGATGTCCTCCCTGCCCTGGCTCAGTTTCCCCTCACACACTTTGCCTCCTCAATAATTTCAAAGGTCTTTGTATAAACTCGATCCTCGCCACAGAGTCTTGGGCAACGGAGAAAACTAAAGAAGGGCCAGGGAGATGATTAAATGCATCACAGCACCTTCCTGCTGCAGGAAAATGCCTCAACAAGCCTTTGTTCACCGTGCCCAGCAGAGCCTGGTGCCCCAGGTGATGGGGGCCTGGCTCAGCTCTCAGCTGGGTTTGCTCACACAAAGCCACCAGAACATGGTGACAAAGGGACACACACAAGCAGCGATGAAAGAGCAGCAGCCTGGGGCTGCCAGGCTCCAGGTACCAAGGGCTGTTGGCATGGCAACAGGCTGAAAAATCCCCCAATGGGGTATAGCATAAGTAATCTAATATACAATAAACAGAAATAGAAGGAATTTCATTTCCACGTGGCATTGCTCGGTCCTTTCCCACCTGCCTCGCACTCATGGAAAAGGCTGTTGGTCCTTGGGCAGCACCAGCGCCTGTCTGGGAGCCCTGCGAGGCCAGTGCCAGTTCATCCCCCGGTCATGCCACAGTGCCACACACTGCTGGGCTTCCCCCAGCTCTGCCCTCGCAGGTGCCCGGTCTTAGCCACATTCCAAACCCTCTCCCAGCAGGAAAACCCCCATCCCCGCTGTCTTCATCCTCTGCTTCCCACGGTCAACCTGCCACAGCTCTGCTTTGCCTCTTCAGCCTCTCACCTGAGATAACTGCACCTTCCAAACCATGTCCTGCCCCCTCAGCCAGGGAAGAAACCAAAAGCAGTGTCCCTCAGTCCACAGGGGTCAGGGAGATGGTCAGACAGGCCAGGAGGCTGAAGGAACACTCCAGGAATTAACCCTCCATGGGGGTTTACCCCGAGGAGTCCCAAAACCAGCAGGAGAGAACCCTTCATTAAAAAGGAGCATTTAGATGCTTTGATTCAGTCACCAAACTCAGTCTCTCACAGGAAATCGATGTGGATTGAACCACAGCGGGGATCTGAGGAGCGGAAAGGGGTGGCAAACTAAAAATAGCGCAAACTATTGATTTGGATCCCATCAAAACAACATATTCCAGGCAAACTGGAGGGACTGAGGAAAAAAAACCAGAATAACGATTGGAAAGGAGTGACCTTTCTGCTTAACAGAAATGGGGTTTTCCCCTCCTAAATAAAAAGTAACAAAACTAAAATAGAGCTTTGAAAGGAAAGGTCAGAAAAATTTATTCCAAAAATGCTGAAACAAACCATTTGAGTCTTTCTGGAACAGGATGCTTCCTCTTGGAAATGTCACAATAAAAACAGAGGGATTTTTTTTTCTCTTATTGGCATCAATTCTTCCTTCCTGTGTACTTCACACACCGACCTGCTGCCTCTGATCTCCAGCCCCTCCGAAAACCCACTTTGCAGCCACTTCTCCCCCCACCCCTGCCTCCCTCTGACTCTGCAGCAGCTCCGGCTGGACCAGCATTGCCCGACTGCACCCCCGGGCAGCAGCAGCTGCCCTCACCACAGGAATTGCCACCTTGCACCCACGGCACACCAAGCAACCGGCTCTGCAGAGCCTTCAAAGTGGAGCCCTCGACTGCCAGGACAGCAGAAAGGGCTGTCCCTTACCAGGCTGGAGTTGGCGACGTTGGTGTCATCTTCAGGCATGGGCAGGTAAATGGCCAGAGCGACGCAGTTGGCAAAGATGGTGAGGAGGATGATGATCTCGAAGGGTCTGAGAGGGAAGTGTTAAGGAGTGGAGACAGGAAAGAAAAAGCAGGTGCAACCTTGGCCGGTCCTGTCCTGCCTGGGTATGTGTGAGGAACCAATATCCCACTGGGGCAGAGCACAGAGAGCAGGCAGACCTCGGCTCGGCACTCCCTCGGGGGCTGCAGGGCTTGGACACAGCACATGCAGAGGGTCAGCTTTGGCACAGGACATGTGGGCAGGGAGCACAAATAACAAGGACACAGCACATGCAGGGGGTCAGCTTTGGCACAGGACATGTGGGCAGGGAGCACAAATGACAAGGCTGCAGTGGAGGATTGACAAAGGGATGGGAGAGCTGGCAGTTTCCCCCTCCTCATCCTTCAGTAAATCGTCCTGAAAGGTCAGGATCCTTTTGTAGAATGGAGGCACTGAACCAAAGCATCCCTCCCTGGAGCATGCTGGCCCTGGCTCTCTCTGCACTCAGCATCCACGAGGAAGACAGTCTTGAGCAGCACCCACTGCCCAGGATCTCAGGTGGGCTGTGTGTCCCTGACTGGAAGGTATCTGAGGCACTTGGTCACTCCCAGGCTCCTGCTGATGTCACTGCTCTGCTTGGGCCACTGAAACCTCATGGTTTCACCTTCCTGAAGCCCCCAAAGAGCTTGAATTCTGGCTTCAGGACCCTATTCACAGCCAGACTCTCCCTCCAGGGACCCCCACTCTCATTTTTCCCCCCAGCATCCATCCCTGAGGCCACACCACTGTCCAGTCCAGCATCAGAGGGCAAGGGACACCCAGGGAGCATTCTATCCATACCAGCCTGCTGAGCTGACTGAGCACTGTCAGGTGTGTCCTGGGCTCATCACAAGCCTTTTTTCCTTTTCTGAACCTTTCTATCCATCAGCTAAAGTCATCTGGAAAAGCTGTTCCCCTTTGTGTTCCAGGTGACGGGGCGGAGTGCAGGGGCTGGAAGCTTCCCTGCCTGCTGGGACAGGGTGAGAGGAGCCCTCCTTGAAGGGTGACCTCGACCGTAACGAGCTGGAATCCACTTGACGCTTACGACTCCCTGAGTCTGGCACTGTTATTAGGTAGAAACGCAGTGGGACAGATTTAACCAGAAAATAGGCATGCAGTGTCACCAGGCACAGTGTCTCTGCCTCCTGCCACCGAGCCAGAGCCTCAGCATCCTCCTTGTCTACTTGTCCTGCAATCTCATTCCTTCCTCCAGCAATCTCCTACCATAACGCAGCCAGGTGTCCCTGTATCTGCCTTGCAGCTCTGTGGCCCTTCGGGGTCCACAGACTCCTCACTCATCTGCCTCGAAGTCGTCCTGGCTGCAAAACGACCTGGAATACCAGGGTGACACCACAAAGCCATGCATGTCCCAAAAACTATCAAGTTGCTGGACTAGCTGCTGTGCACACAAATACCCATTAAGCCGCAGAACAGCCAGATTTCCTTGTTCTAACAAACGGGGTTTTTTGAGATGGGAGCAAATTTCAGCATAAAAACCCCCTCTGCTTCAAGCTGGTCTGACTTTCACCCACCCTGGGCTGAGTGCAGTGATAGTCCCCACCCCACAACTGCCTGAAAAACACCCTGCTCCACTCCTGTGGCTCAGCTTGGTGCCCTGGCAGCAGCAGCTATGGGCCCAAGGAGCAGCAATGCACGCTGCCACACTGGACCCAGGGGCCAGGTAACCTCACAGGAGATGATCACAGCTAATCTGCCCTTGGCAGCCTGCCCGGCCCCGCAGACCATAACAACCCACAGGAACTGGAATGACCCCGTCATGCCTCGCATGCCCTGATCCCTGAGCGAGGGCAGCCAGGTGCATCTGGGTATAAATACAGCCAGAGCTGGAGAAACCCGATTCCCTGGATCACTTGTCCTGCACAGGTCAGAACCACCTGCACACGTCACCTTTCTGGTGGGACACACACCTCTACCTTCCCCTCTCTCCCCTTCCAGAGCACTGATGTGGCAAAGACCCCCGCTGTGCTACACACTTGCTCTGGCATGTGCTGGCCCAGGGGGAGGAATGTGTTTGAGCATGTTGGAAGATGTAAGTCCTATTTCCAGCTCTTCCCCTGCCACTTGGGTGGACACATAAGCTTCTTCCCTACTCAGTGCCTATTTAAGACACAGGCACAGTTCCCTTCCATGTGCTCGGAGAATAACCCAGTTCTCTTGCTAGAGAAACAGAAAAGGAGAATTCCCCAATTTTGGCTCTGCTCCCACTCCTTTCAAGGACAGAGGTTCCCACTGCAGTAAAGGAATGAGGGCTCAAACTCAGGCACCACCAGAGCTGTGAGCACGCCCTCGTGTTTGCCAACCTCTCCCTGGGCACGGTTTTGGGGTCCCCATGGCACTGTGTGCACAGCAACACAGCCAGCCTAAGATGACCAAGCCATCTCCAAGAGGAGTAATGCCTGACCAGGGCTGGGATCATCCCACCAAGGCCAGGAACACACAGATAAACTTCAGCAAGTGAAATGAGAAAATTGCAGTGGAAGAACTTGATTCCATTCCCCAGAGTCCATCATTTCCCTTGAGTCCAAATGTTCTGCTGAAATCAAAGTGTTTCATCTCCCATTCTCTTCCCTTACATAAAATATAGATGAATAAAGCAATAGGCCCTGGATGCATGGCAGAAATATGACATTTTTGTATTTCTGAGCTACAGTGCTCCTGTGAAAAGATCAAAATGCAACACCCAAACCCCACCCCTACATTAAGTCAAAGGCACACAGAGAGACTATCCCTCTGAGCAGTATCACCCACAAAAGCCTTCCCCTTTGACAGGAGTGCCAGGGAGGGATGGACAAGGGAGCTGAGAGGACAACAGTGTCAAGCAAGGATTCAGGGGATGCCAGCCCTCAGGGTGCAGCTGTGGGATCAGGCAAGCAGTGACACACACAAAGAGCCATCACAAGCAACTCGCCATGGTCTTGCTACCCACCCCAATCCTCTCTCCCTGGGTGACCTGTTGTCCCCAGCTCCATCCTCAGCTCCCCCAGCCTGACCCCATTCCCACCCCAGGATGGGTGCTGTGCCCCCTCCTCACACACCAAACTCCCTCCCTTCTCAGCGAGGTGTCCCATTTCTCCCCAGCACACACCACGTTCACTCCCTCAAGGCCCTTCTCCCCAGGCTGTCCCTGCCTGTCCCTGTACCACCCCACCAAGGCTCCCCATGGCCTGACCCGCTCCTCAGCCCCAGCCTTCCCCACCAGCCTATTCATTGCACAACCATTGCCTTTGCCAACACATCCTCCCAGGGCAACCTGAGTGCCTCCCTGCCTCTTGCAGACCTGAGGAGACACCCAGAAACAGGTTGACAGCCCTCCTGCCCCCCAGCACCCTGCCCACAGGCACACACACGCACACACACGTGCTCCCAAGAGCCTGCAGCCAGAGGATACTTCCACTCCACGATGCTGATGCAAGCCTTCCGCAGCGGGTTTTCCAGGGTCAAGCAAAACAGAGCCCTGGGTGGCCGAGGGGCTACTGGTGGCACCGGCTTCTTGGACTTCTCCTTCTGCTGCCTCTTCTTCACGTCATCCTGGGGAGAAGCAGGCTCCATGGTGTTGCTCCCCCAGCCGCTTCTCTCCCTCCTGCCCTGCAGCCAAGCCCCTCTTCCTCAGGTCCCAGCCAGCTGGAGCTCCGCTGGGTCCCCTCCGTGCAGCCGGGGAGGCGGTGGGGGAGTGGGGGCTGGAGCCTGCACTCGCATGTACAAACACACAAAGCATGAGTTTAAATTTAGCTCCCGGCCTGGCTCTGGGTGCTGTCCCAGCTCCTGAGGCAGCAGAAGGGCCCCTGCAGCTGTTGCCTCTTTACCCGGCACATGGGGAGCTGGGCGAGTGCTTCGCGTGCCACTGCCCGGGCTGGGGGTGGGACAGGCTGGGCACACTGTCCCCGAAAGAGAAGCTGCTGCGTCCCAGGTCAGCTCTCTCCCCAGCTCCCCTGGCCTTCCTGGCCTGCACTGGGAAGCTGGGCTGCCTGAGGCAAGGTGCTTTTACTGAATTACACTATTCAGGGTGAGATGGAGTTCTGGCCAGTTCCCAAGGAGTTTTCCCCCCAGTCCTATCAGGGTTTCACCTTCGCTTGGTGCACACCGCTCACCTGAACCCCCAAACATGTGATCACGGGGCTGCAGGCCCTTTGGGGCTGAGCAGAGACCCCAATTTCAGACCTCTGTGGAACCACAGCAAGTCCAAAAAGTGCTCCGGCTTCCTTTTCTGGAGGTGCAGAGGAAACCCTTGGCTGACACTGGTCACTCAAGCAACTAAGGCTTATACAGAGGTAAGTCCTGCATGCAGGGTATGGAGGATGCCTGGGGATGCAGGAACCCAACAAGCCTGGACTGTATCCCGGGAAAGGCCAGCTGGATAAATGCTGATGGATAGGTATGGTAAGTCCTGAGCTGAGGCAAGGAGAGAGGCAAGTCATCAGCCCCTTTCACAGCAGAGGGCTGAGGCATGAGGGAGTGCTCCTGGGGGTTTTCCTGGGCTTTCCTGGACTGTCAGGAAAAGGAGTTACAGTAATGTCCCACAGGAAATGATGCCCTACAGATATTACAGTCGGCGTGACTGACCAGCTGTGCCCCACTGGGCCCCGTGCACCCCAGGGTGCTGCTCTGCCCACACCTTCCCCCCCTTTGCTTTGTGGGGTCATTCCACTGGGGAGGGAAGTGACTTGGCAGGGAGGGAGCGACCAGGGAGCAAAGCAATTCCTGCCCACAGCATGGGAGATTGCATGGGAGAGCTGCTCCTGCAGCTGCTCCAGCCACTTTTGATGCACTTTGGAGGGGCGGATGCCCTCGGTTGCAAAAGGGGTTCACGGAATCACAGAACGGTTTGGATTGGAAGGAACCTTAAAGATCACCCCATCCCAATCCCCCTGCCACGGGCAGAGGCACCTTCCACTGCAGCCAAATTAGCAATCCACCCCCTCCGTTGCATTTTGTGCGAAGCAAAGGCAAATCATTTCTGCTGCGGGGTCCGTCTCCTCGTGAGGCGGGTCCACGCGTGTTCCCACGTCTCGCTCAGCCCTTGTCTCCCCCCCGCAGACCCCAAGCGAAAGTCGGGAGCCGCGTTCCCGCTGCTGCCCGTGCAGAAGAGCCCGTGCACGGACCGCAAAGCCGCGGGACCCATCTAGCGGGGATCTCCGGGATGAACATCGAGGAGGAGGGCGAGCGATGCTGCGGGCAGGGACCGTGGAAGGGACCCCCGGGGCTCCCCGATGTCCTCGCCAGCCCGTGGCTCGCCCAGCCCGCACGCAGCCGCCCCCCGCCCGGCCGTGTCCTTTGGGCACAGGGCTGTGCTGGCACCCACCGGCCCGGCAGGGAGAGGCTCCTTCCTCCTCCTGAAACCTCTTCACAGCGATCCATCCTCCTCTTCCTCGCACACTTCTTCCTGCGCCTTCTCGTCCCCCTCCCGCTCCATCACCGCATGGGCACGGCCTTGGNCTCCCTCCTGCCCTTTTCCCCTCTCCTGCCCCTCTCCTGTCCCTCTCCCCTCTCACACCCCTCTCCTGTCTCCCTCCTGCCCTTCTCCCCTCTCCTGCCCCCCTCCTGCCTCCCTCCTGCCCCTCTCCCTCCCTGTGTGTACCTACTGGTGTCACCAATGAGTGGTTTGGGAACTTAACAAATCACACTCAAAGGTATTGATGAAAAGCAGATTTTCATATAAATTTATGAATGCAACCTAATGGAGTTGGATGGCAAGGTTCACCCTGTTATTGACTACATGGATGAAGCATGCATAGGAAAATCAGATTGAAATCCATTTAGAATGATTTACACGGAGTCTGAGGATGCAAAAGAGTCAGGGTGCAGAGGATATGGGTGTGAAAAGGGTGCAGAAGGGTTTAGCAGCACTAATCATGGACTGATTTAACAATTAAATCAGTTCAATAGCACTTTCGACATTATAGCAGTGACTCAGTAACAGACTCACAATAAAGCATTCATGCCATAATCAGTTCACATACACACAGATGTGCACGTCTGTACTGGTGTGTGTAAAGGGAAACTCCCCTTGGGTCCAGGGAAATATGTCACATCCCTTAGCAATTCTCAGGGGGGTGTTGCACCTTGAGGAGTGGGGAGAGGGATCAGCCTAAGCCTTGTTGGCAGTGATGGTCTTTCCAGTATTGCAGACTTGAGGGTTCGTGAGCTCTGAGAGTCACCCCACTCCAAGGGAGGTGCTGGTGCAGCCACTGCAGTCTGGAGAAGTTGTGGCTGCCCCATCCCCGGAAGAGTTTAAGGCCAGGTTGGATGAGGGTTGGAGCAACCTGGTCTAGTGAAAGGTACCCCTGTCATGGCAGAGGGTTGGGCCTTTTAGGTTCCTTTCTAATCCAAACTATTCTATGATTCTAAGTTTCCATCCTGGCCATAACCCAAATTGGGAACAATGGTACTGTTCCACTTGGACTACAGCTCAGGTAAATGATTTACCAGGGCTAACAAGGATGATTGCTTATCCTTTGTTCCCCGCCTTGGTCGGGCACCTGAAACTCCTGTTATGATCAGTGTCATCTTCACCTCTATCATGCAAGTGACTCAGGGGAGTTTTTTTGAGTTTTCTCAAAAATGCCATGGGCACCAATATGTAAAATAGCTCTGCCCTCAGCTACTTGATGAGACAATGAAGTCTTTTGAGTCATGGGATGGGAAAGAGCCACTGCCTGCTCTGTACCTGGAAAGGGGGTCTTCTGAGAAGGCTACTTTGACCATTTTTTTAATTTTTAAAGGTTGAGCCATCTAAACAAACATGCCTTTCGTAGCTGGTTTATACACTCACACAAGACAAGAGTTTAAGCGTCCCTTTATTGCATAAACATCAAAGCAGTCACTGCTCCCCAAGCAGCAGCAGAAAAGCACATGAAGAAGCCAACATGGTCTCAGTGATGTCACCTTCCATTTGGGCACTATTCCTGGATTCAGCCCTCATTTGGAACGAGGGCTAAATGACAAAACATTTCCCTTTCTCCATAGGCTTTCCAACCCACAGTGTCCTCACAGAGATGCTGCCTGCATTCCAGGCTGTGCTTGATCAGCTCCCTCAAAGGATAAGAAAAGCTACGTTCAGCTGAACAAGGTGTCCATATGTTCCAGTGGCCCATCCCTCACACCAGCCAGGGGCAGGTGCTCAGGTAAATGGAAGGAGCAAGGTCGTGCTACAGCATAGTTTTCTCTCTCTACCAGTGAATTGTACTGTCCTGGTCATAAAGCGACACAATTCTGCAGGTCTTATGCAGCGTTCATTAATTTTTGTATTTTCTCCCTCCAGACAGTCCAACAGAAAGGGCAAAAACATGAAGGAAAGGGAGGGAGGACGGGAGGAAGGGGGGGATGAAGGAGAACAGAGAAGAATACAAAAAGAGAGAGAAACACTAAATGCTGCTAAACCCTGTTAGGGCAACAGAATCTGGAGATGGGATTATGCAAGTAAATGGCTGAAACTCTACCTGTAGTGCCCTGTTGATAAGCCTTGTTTGTGTTAAGCCACCAGCTCTAAGTTCTCTATTTGCATTGCAGCAGTGCAAAGACTTCCCAGGGTTAGGATAGCCAGCACCCTCTGCACCTCAATAATATGCTACTTCTAAGTCCCCACACCCACCCATTGCCCTAACCTGCTTTCCAAACACTCTCACTCTTCACCTCTGGCGATGCTGAGAAAACAATCGACGCTTGTGGAGCGATTTAGCAACCTCTGACATAGGAACTCAGGTCTCTGCCCCTGCAATGGTTTTTCCAGCCGTACCTGGAGAACAAATACATTATGTAATTTGAGAATTGAATTGGTTATAAGAACAGACTTGGTTAGTCTTTGAGAGTCTTGGCTGAAGAAAGCTGGGCGTGAAAGACACAGGTCAATGAAAATTCTGACAAGCTCAGTCTAAGGGAGCTGGGGGAAGAGAACTAAAAGGGAGGCCTCAGGGAGAAGAGGGGAATTTAGGGATTTAGAGCAGGTGCTGAGAGCCAGGACTCCTCACTCCTTTCAGCTCTAGGAGAAGGACTGTGCTAGCCTTTACCAAATACAGCTTCTCACCCACTGTCCCCCTCCCTGTACACCCCTCCTCCCCAGCCAATAGCAGGATTTTCTTCTGTCTCCTCTGCTCACTCTGCCCCAGCACCCACTGCAAATATCCTTACCAGGGAGTGAGGCCACGAGCCTCTCGAGCAATCTTCTTGGCACAGCGAATGTCATCCTCAATATTATCATCTTGCAGTTCTGTAGAGAAAGGAGGAAAGGTCAGCGTGGAGGAAAGAGGGCCAGAGGAAGAGCAGGAATTGGCAGGACGGAAGGTGTTCATCGGGAAGGGAAGGTGGGACACTGAGAAGATGGATGAGTAGAAGGACACATGGAGAGAGAGAAATGCCCAGAGTGGCTGCTAAGTAGGTATCATGGACAGAGCAGGTGCTTTCATGGAGAGGACAAAGAAAGGCTCTTGGTTCTGTCCCACCACTTACTTGAGCAACTGATATTGCAAGCGTTCTTGGATCCAGAGGTCCTGCCATCGTTACACCAGTACTTGCTGTTGATCTGAAAGATGCCGTAGTCCCTGCTTGGACCGTTGTTATTGTATGCTTTAGTGTTGTAGTTACTCTCGTATTTCACCAGGCACATCCCTGCAGGAGGAAGAGAGATCTTGGAGGACAACATCAAGGTGTGCTCGGGGTAAATAGATGGATGAAGTGCTGAAGGAGTAATTAAAGTGATGATACTGGAAGCTTGAGAATTGAATGGGTAAATGCTTGGAAGGATAAAGCTCTCGATGGGTATTTGTTGTGTAAACTACACAAGGGAGCAAGGAAGGGGATGAGGAAGAGAGATGACGAGGTCAAAGGAATGGAGGGACAGAATAGTAGTGCTGGAAGATCACAAAGAAGTCGAGAGGGAGAAGGGTGGTACAGGCAGAGAGGTCCAGTGGCAGCTCATTATACTCACAGTCAGCAACAGTTTTGCCCTCGAAGCCCTCAAAGCCATTCCTACGTAGGATCTTCACCATTTCACATCGGGGGATGATTCTTCCCTGGGTGCCTGGCAGAGCCAGAGCAAGGAAGACAAAAAGGCCGAGGAACAGCATTGAGTTGCTCATCATGCAGTCCACAGCAAGCCCTGCCAAAGCAACGTGAGCTGTCTGTCTGTCAGGACTGCCTTTTATTCCTGCTCCCAGGAGGAGGACCAGCTGGCTAAGCAAGCATGACTGGGAAGTCTAGGAGGCCTTTACGGTAAGAAGCTAATAAGGAAGTGGGCCAAAATCCAAAACAAATTCCTGGAGGGTGCCAGTACCTATTTCACTGGTGCTGCAAAGCCGAGGCGTTCCACAGACAAGCCAGCAATCCTCAGTTTGATATTATTCCAGCTATCATGGATCAAAAGTTGTAGTTGCCTTGTGTGGGTGTCATGGTTTAACCCCCCCAGTCACTCAGTCTCTCCTGACTGGTTGGATGGGGGACAGAATCAGGAGTGTAAAAGTGAGAAAACTCGTGGGTTGAGATACAGACAGATTAAAGGGGAAAGCAAAAGCCATGCAATCAAGCAAAGCAAAATAAAGATTTAACACGCTTCTTCCAGTCAGCAGGAAGATGTTCAGCCACCTCCAGGAAAGCAGTGGCTTGGGAAGACAAACACCACCACTCCAAATGTCCCCCTCCTACTTCCCTCAGCTTTATACAGTGAACTTTATGCAGTGAGCAGCTGTCCTGTCTGTGCCCCCACTGTCCTGGTTTAGGAATGGTATTCCCCAGTTTAGTACTCCCACTAAAAAGACCAGGAGCTGCTCCCCTTCCTGATCCCATAGTAGGACCAAAAGACACAGATCTTGAGTTGAGATAAGAACAATTTACTGGAAACAGCAAGGAGACAGGAAAACGAACAGTAACAGCAGCAATATTAATAACAAAAGCGTGCAAAAGAGACGGCAATTCACATGCAAGAACGCTCAGCCCGGACCATGAGGCAATGAGCAATGGGGGACAAATTGTCAGCCTTTTCTGCTGAATAGGTACATCCTGTCTAATAAACACATCTACCATGGTGAGCCAAGGGTGCACACCGGGCAGGAGCTGTCCCTCCTGCACCAGGCACCGGACCAAAGTAATGCCTGCCCAGGGCTGCGCTGGCGTTGGGGAGTTTCATTCCCATATTTTGGTGTGTGGTAGTTTTAAACTTTTTAGTGACTTTTCCCACACCAACACAGTCGAGCCACATCTGGGCTCTTCTCTTCTGCTTCACTCTAGCGGCTTCATGCCCCTGTTTTTGTCTTCTTCTGGATACATTTCCTTACCTTATGTTATGGGATATCCTGTAGTTAAAGTTTTACTTATACTTTCTTATCTATTCCTTACAGTTCCACATATCAAACAATGATTTAAGTACAGTTCCTGGGGCCTAAGGCTTTATTTATCTTAGTCAATTGTGCCAGGCTATGGCACAAATTAGTCTCTCCCTCCACATTCGTGGTGAAGGAGTAGAGGTTTCCATGCATTATGTCATCATCATAAATATGGATTTGTCCTTCTACTGTCCCCTTTCTTGGATAGAGTGCATATATCACTGTGTCGTGTGTTGATATGCATTGGAAACAACCAGTCATAGAATCATGGAATTTCCTGTCTCGGAAGGGACCTACAAGGATCATCGAGTCCAACTCCTTCAACACCTAGCCCTGCAAAGGACCACCACAACCACCACACCATGTGTTGACAGCTGGCTTGCTGCTGTGGCCACTCTGCTGGGGAACCTGTTTCAGTGCCTGATCACCTTCTGGGCTCTGGTTCTTCCCCCAGAAGGATCTTCACCCAGAAAATTCTTCACCTGGTTCTTCTGGACAGTTACAGGCTCTTCAGGAGGGCTAGGCAGCACAGAAGAGGTGGGAGGGTGGCATTTGGCATTGTGTGTAGTAGAAGGGTTAGAATGCATAGAGCTCAGGGTTGGCAATGGCACAGTTGGGGACCCCTGGGTAAGAATCAAGGGTCAAATAGATAATTGAGATGTCATCATGGGTGTCTACAACAGACCTTCCAGCCAGGATGATGACACGGAGGACACTTCCAAGTCAACTGCCCTTGTCCCTGTGGGGCACTTCAACTTTCCAGAAGTTAACTGGGAGCATCATGCAGCTGGTACAAAGATGCCCTCCTTGATCTGCTGCTTGTCAGCAGAGTGGATCTTGTGAGCGAAGCAGAGACTGGTGGATCCTAACACATATGGGGCTGGGTTAGGGGCTTCGGGGGGTGCGGTGTGGGCTTTAGGGTGTGCCAATGGCTCACAGATATTCTGGGCTGGATTAAAGACTCCAGGGATGGGGTCTAGGGGCGATGAGGTGGAGATGGGGGCTTGGAATGGGACAGTGCACCCACCTCAGCAGAGCCTGCCCTTCCCCTTTCCACACCCCACCCAGGGTCGTTTCAAGCCGTTGATAACTTTTTAATAACTTTTCAATAACTTTTCTCAGTCCCTCTGACCCATGCCCTTTCTTCTTTTGCATTTGCTTCATTATTATCTTGGATCTTGGTTGAGTCCGTCTGGTTTTCCATCCTCCCGTGAACCTGCACTCGGTAAATGCACGTATACCATGGGTTTCCCCAGTTGCTCTTCACAAGAAGCTTGACATACGAAAAGGCTCTGGGAAGAAGCACATTCTGGGAAAAGCAAAAAATGGGAGCATTAAAAGCAACAGTGAAATCAAAATGTCTCTCCCTTCCAGCCCTGTTCCTGCTCAGGAACAAGCTCCCAAAAGTGGGTGGGAGCAGCAGTGGACATCAGAGGCCAGTGGTACCAGGACTGCTGGGGAGGCTGGGGACAAGGGAAGGCCCTTGGCATCATGCTCTGCATGCTGGCCTGGCTGGGGCTGCATCTTCCTTCCCTCTGCCCCTTGTTCTGTGCTGTCAGAGGGGCTGGGGAGGTGCTCCAGTGCATGGGGCAGCTGGTGTGCAACCCCACCGAGCTCCTGGTGTCCCTCTGCCTGCCTTCCCCCTGGGAGAAGGGGCATGCTGTGCTGGGAGGACACAGTCCAGCTTGTCAGCAGGTCACAGGGTGGAGCGACAGTGATGCCCGACAGCTTTTGCCACCACTTGTCCCCATTTCCCCATGGCACAAGGTCGTGGCTTGGGTGGAGTGGCTGCACGTGCCTCTGGCATTGTGGAAGGCAGGGGCTGCAGCCTGGGATCTCAGAAGTTGTGCTGCCACAGGCCTGACCCTGCCCTTGCTATCCTTTGGCTACCACCACGTGCAACTCAGCCCTCCAAGCCCCGCCAGGCTCTGTTTCAGTGGTGGTCCTCTGCCCAGGGAGGAAACATTCCCACCCTTCCTTCCTGTTTTGCAACCTGGGATCTGGCCCCCCTGCATGGAGTGTACCTTCAGAGGGAAAGTCTGCACGGGCTCTTTTTCCACATGGTAGGTAAATGTTCCCAGGACAGATTCCTCTTCTCCATCTGCATCCACTCCCTCGGGGGAAAAGCACGAGGAGAGTGGCTCAGACTCGTCCCAGCAAAGAGGAAATGTACCTACCCAGCCTTTCCTGGGGCTCTGGCAGTAGGTTAGCACTGGTTAGGGTAGACTTTAGTCTCTGCCTTGAGTTTTGGTCAAGAACCCTTGGCTGCTTAGCCAGAACAAGTCTTAAGAAGGATGAACTTCTCGAGCCCTTGAAGTGTTGAGCTTGGGCACTGCAGTGCTCAGGAGAGAGCAGGACACAAAGCTCAGAGGATGCACAAAAGCAAGCGAGCCCCTCTCCTGGCTTGCCCCTGGCCCAGACCCCCACCAGAATTGCCCAGCAGACTTACAAAGACGGTGATGTCTTTGGGGGCACTGATGACGGTCCCACTTGGAGAGACGTCTTTGGTGATGTGCTGCACTGTGATGGCAGTAAGGTGGACTCGTGCTGGCAACCTGATGACCACCTGGCCCTGGTGCCCTTTGAAAGACCAGCATCTTCCTGGGGAAACATTTGGCTGCAACCAGAATGCAAGAACGACGTGTGAGAGGCTGGGGCCAACATAACTGCCCTTGTAGGTTGAAGTGCTGGGGCTGGTGTGTCTGTGGGCTCTATTTCAGCTCCAAAATAAGGTACGTGTGAGGAAATAAAGGGAAGTAAAAGGCCTTCCCTGCCAACCAAAGGGGGCTAAACATGACAGAACAGACAATCCTGAGCATGAAACCATTCTAGTCAGGCCAAGAAGAAATACCTCTGCCCCGAGTCTCTGTGGGGCATCTCCTCCGCTCCCACTGCCCACCACGAAAAGCAGCTCTTAGGGGTGAGTGTAGAAACAGCATGTCTTGTTTTATTGACAGTGTGTCCCAGGAGGCAGGACCTCCGATGGAATAGAAACCCTTCCCTCTAAATTATGGTATGTTTTGAAATTATGAGGTGTTTGAGTGGAGCATGAAAATGAATAGCAATTTCACTAAAAACGGAGAACAAAACAGAACAAAACAACAACCAAAGAATAAGAGAAAAAATGTCACCCAGGACCACTCCTTTAGTTCTGTGCTGCCAAGTTCTTAACTCTTGAGAGTTAAGAGTTAACCCCTCCTCCCTCCCTGCCCTCTGCCCTGGGTGCTCTGTGCCTCTCCAAAACCACATGATGGTATGAAGAAATTTAGCTAAACCATAACACAGGGTCACCGGGCAGAAAGAAAGCCTTTCACCCAGCTGTGGCCAAGGACTGTGGGCAGCTCCACTCCCTTCCCCACTTCTTCTCAGCAAGCCCAGCCCTGCATTCCAGCTTTGGGTTGAGGAATCTGATCTACCCTGCGGGCTTGAGCAGCAGCACTGGGCTGAGGGCACAGCCCCTGAGAACAGTCCCCAGCTTCACAGGAGGGAAGGACACTGGCCCTGATGATTTCTGCTGAGGTACCTGCAGAATAGTGTCAGGAGGGCAGGCAGCCCAGAAGAAGCGTAAAATCCTGCAGACCCAACTCTCTTTGCAGTCGTAGGTCTGGGAAGTTCTCCGTGTGTCAATGGTGGCTCCTGTGAGGAAGGGAGAGCAGATGGCTGCAAGGGGCTACAGACTGAGAGGGCTCGGTGCTCAGGCAGCATTTCTGATGCCACTGGGCAGCTCCATGTCCTCATGTCCCCATTAATGGGGGTGCCTGGCTGCACATATGGCAGCAGTCACATGGCTCGTGACTGCTTCTCCCACAGGGCTGAGGGTGCTGGGAGGCAGCAAAGAACAACCAGTCATTCCCATTCCAAATGCAGGGGAGAGGAGGAGAGGCCCTCCCTTGGCACAGGGACATCTGTCATCCCTGTGCCATCAGCACAGGAACGTGTGTGTGGGGCAACCCCGGGGTCATCCATACGGAGCACAAGAACAGGACACAGACAAACACAGGGCAAGGAGACGGGGCTGCTTGTGTCCCTACCAGAGCTCTTCAGGGCCCAGTCTGTCTTGACATAGGATTCCAAAGTCATCTTGGTCAATTCTTGGGACTGCTATGAGCAAACACAGGAAAGAACCTCATCAGTGGGCAGTTTGGCACGGGCACCAGTGCCCACAGAGGCAGAGCTTGGTGTCAGACATGCACAGCAGGCTGTACCCACAGAGCTAAAGACTGTGCTGCTTTGAGCCGTGAGGACTGAGGAACAGCATCTGTAGCCACAACAGCCTGACCCCACCAAGAACCCCAAGGAGTGCTTCCTTGGGGGTTCTGCCCAACCGAGCCTCTTTCCCCAAAATACGGGGTCATTTTCTTCCCACTACTGATCTCTACCCTCAGTTCAGTGATCTCCTCCAGCAGAAGCTGCAACTTTTGGGTTCCAGTCAATGAATTCCTGCAGGAACAGAAAAGCAGATCTTAGAGGAGCCCACGCGCTTGGTGAAGCACCTGAGGTCAGCAAGGAGACACAGATGTGCTTTCCCTGCTGTTCCAGTGCTTCCCTCCATCCCCAAGCCAAGCAAAAGGCAAAGGCAGGAAGGAAGCACAGGAGCCTTTGCTGTTTGGGAAATGAGCACAGGTAGCCCAAGGTCAGCTAACACTTCTGCACCGATCCAGTTCCAGTTCAGGGAACATCTCTTACCAAAGGGTCTTCAGGCCTGTTGGAAATACATTTGTCAGCTCCTGCAAGGGAAAACTTTCCATTAGAACAAACGCTGCCAGAGCCACCAGGCTACCCAGGAAGAATTTCCTAAGAAGACACAGCACAATCTGCTGCTTCTTTGGGTCATGCTAGGTGGAAGCAGAAGAGCCCAAGATTTATCCAGCCACCATCAGCAACACCCTCTCGAAGAAGGTGCCCGTCCCACAAGAGTCACCAACCTCCATCGGTGTCCACGGTGTCAGGGAGGTCCCACAGAAAACACCAGCTGCAATTCACATCACCAAGAGCCAGTTACTGGGTGGGGGTTGGCAGAGAACCCTGAGGGTCCATTATCTCCTCCCCGATGCCCTGGGAGTGGGGCAGCAGGTTAGCTGAGGAGCGTGGAAGGTTGGTGCAGGGAGAGGGTGCACCCATGGCTGGGGCTATCAGCCCAGGCTTCAGTGGACATCACAGCTTGGTCTTCAGGTATGCTTGGTGCCCCAGAGCCATTCCCTGTTTCCCTTCACTTCAGTGAGCACCAAGACCAGGCTGTGTGGGCCAGGAGAGGTACCTCCTCATCCATTCCCCCCCAACACGGCCCCTTCCCTCTGGCCATCCCCAGTTCAGCCTTGGAAATACCTATGCCCTTCTCTTGCAGCCTTGCAAGCCGTCCAGCCCAGTGGCCAGAGCAGTAGCGTGGCTGTGAGACTACCTGGGAAGTCTTACTGGTGATCCAGAAGTCAGTCCCGGCCAAGGACACACTCAGGAAACCCTTTGGGCCACGGGAGTTTCCACACAGAATGGCCCCAAGGAAAGCTGGCATCCAGCACAGCCACACTGGCACTCTCAGGTGTTTGCTCGTGACAACTCACCGAGAGCCACCGAGAGCAACAAGACAAAGACTTTAAAGCTCTTCTTCTGCTGGACTGTCCTTTTCCTGGAAGAGAAGCAGTCCTGGGGCTGTCAATGAGCCAAGTCTTGGGAAAACCCCTTCACAGCGGGTAAGCTCAGGAGTCTTGCCTGGCATTGCTCCCAGACCTCTCCCAGACCTTCCCAGTCTCTTGCCAAAGCTGGGGAAAACCCTTCCCCTGCAGACACTTGGCTCTGCCCCGAGTGCAGCAGTTTGTCCTCCTGCAGTCAAAGCTGAGGGCTCTGCCAATGCCGTGCCAGTGACACTGCCAAGGGTTTTGCTCTTGGCCCTTCCTGGCAGTGGCTGCGGCACAGCAGCACCCAAGCTTCGGTGCCCAGCTGAGAGCCCCGGGCTGCTGGCTGAGGAGCACCATCTGTTCTCCCTTTTGCTTGCACTGGCCCTCAGACATCCCCGTCCTGCCCCTTGTCTGCTGCAGAAACATGTAAGCACATACGCCTTGAAGATGCATCGGCTCAGGTAATTTCTCCCCAGGAAGACAAGGTCATCTGCCAGTTGCCAAACAAGCTTGAAGAACGCCCCTGGGCAAAGAAACCAGAGAAAAGTTATGCCCTGTCTCTTGAGGTCTTTTCTGTAGGGTGTCAAGCCATCCCCTATGGGGACATGGGTACTGGGCCCTACACATCCCTCCATGGGGTAGAAAGCACAGCATCCTGCACTTCTCCTGCCACTGGAGAGCTCTCCCAGTTCACCCCAGAGGATGTCATGGCAAATGGTGGTGCAGAGCTTACTTGCAGTTTCTTTGGCCCTTGCCAGATGAAGGCTCGTCAGAGCTTCGGAGAGTGGACCAGCTGCACTGCTGCCAGGAGAAGAGAAACAAGCTGGTATCAGCAGCCCCTTCCAGCAACACAGCCCAATTCTTACCCCGTGTCTTCCTTCTCCCCGGTCCCTGACCCAGACCTTCCCCTTGGCTGGCATCTCTTGGTGGCTGTTTGGAGGGGGGCACAGGCTGCTCTCCTCCACCACGGCACCCCCATTTCTTCTCTGGGGGCTGGAGTGCTCCAAACCCCTCCATTCCCCACGCAGAGTGAGCCAAGCTCTCAGCCTAGACCTGTCCCCACAGAAGGAGGACTTTGCATGCCACGGGGATGATCTGTCACCTCCCCCGTGCTGCTCCAACCCCACCGACCCTGCTAGGTCATATCCATCCTACCAACTTCACACCTGCTCGAGAACGCCACAGTCACCTCTTCCTGATACTCCAAGCCACGTCTGGAAGGCTCAGGCTGTCTTCTCTTGGGAGCCCTTCTCTTCCTCATCCTTGGGCCAATGCAGGCTCCGTGCTCAGCTCTACCTCCTCAGCCCCACCGGTGTGGTCTTCTCAGCATGGCAGCCACACGGCATCTGTGGGTTCTGCCCCCGTGCCACGGGCACACGGCTGTGACCTCACAGTGGTGGTGGCCCTGCTGGCACAGCTGGGGTGCCCAGGGTGACAGCCACACAGAGACTGTAGGTTCCATCCCCATTTTGCTTTGCAAAACGCGATCCTGCTGGGACTGCCTTAATGTCAGATGGTCAAGCCACCATCTAACAAGCCAGTTATGTACAAACAAGCAACTGGTGCTTGCAGAGGGACAGGACTCATGGAATGGTCGTGGTTTGGATTGGCAGGGTGACGCAGGACCACGCATGTCTGAACTTTGGGGGTTGTTATGTCTCAGCTCTGGCAGGCACTGGTTCCCCAGGTGGGCACAGGGGGGAGGATGAGCCTCCCTGCTGCCCTAAGACTGTGTGCTGGAGCCTATGGAGGAACCATAGGAAGGTGTGAAGCCCAGTCTCTCACAGCTCTGTGTGTAAAAGACAGACTTTTGGTGCCCAGTGAGTTAACTCAGAGGTGACTTTGTGGTTGGAACAACCATACGTTTTCTATCCATTTCTGTTACCTATAAACAGTTAATACTGTTGCCTTTGCTGGACAGAAGTATTAATTTGAGCTTGTTTCCTCTGCCCCAGTGGTCCCATTGCACTCTCGGGTTTTGGGAAATTTATTATCTCCAGGACTTCTAATTCCCGCCAGATTGAGTCTGATCACAGCAAAAAATAATTACCAGAGAGAGTGGATACACAGACAGTGCCATTGCATGCGTCTCACTGCCCCTGCCTTAACAAAACACCCTCAACATCTTGTTTCTTCTCCTTTTCCTCACCTCAGCTGCACTGAGAGGTTTTGCACTTCTGACTGACAGCCTGGGAAATGCCACCCCGCGCAGACCCGGCGTCATATGCAAAACCCCTTTTGTTCTCCAAGAGAAGGAAACCACGAGGACACGACCTCTGTTGCAACCCTTTCCCTTTGCAGGTTACCGTAACCTGCTCTGAAAGGGGTTGTGCTGACTGCCAAGGGAAAAGGACAATCCCTGGTGCCCTCCACACCGACTGACACGAGGCTCTGATCAAGCAAGGGAGATGAGCAGGAAGGTGAGCTGGCAAGCAAGGAGTGCTCCTCACCCAACTTCAGGCCTTCTAATAAACCCATGGTGAGCAAGTGAGAGGACCGGGCTTTGCTGAGTGCGACCACTGGAGCTGGAACAGACCCACTTGGCTTTCCTGCCTGTGATCCAACAGAATATGCTCCTATAGGCACCAGAGTCTTGCACAGGTGAAGAGAGGACATAGAAACTTGGGTGGAAACCCAAGTCCTTTGTCTATTGCTGATAAGGGCTCTCACTTCTCCTCCTGCCTATCTGCTTGGTAAATCCAGCCACTGCTTGGAAAGCAACCGTGTGCCAACACCGAATTTTGTTATCAGAAGGAAACTCTCTTGCCTATGGAAAAAATATTTGCAAAGATAGGAACACAAGGAGCGACATACGGAGATGGCAACTGAGGCCCCCAGGCAGCTGTGTAAACACCACTGTCGTGCCTCTTACAGATACACTTGATGCTCAGACACACTTTGGATCAGGATTAGGAGCAGCAGGTCCCAACCCTAACCCTGCGCTGGACCTGCCAGCTGGGAAGCTCCTGGCTCAGGTACAAGGAAACCAAGGCGCCTTGGAAAAATATTTTGAGAGGTGGTTTCGAAGGTCGGCGATGCAAGATAACCGAGGCGCAAAAGAACAGAGGGCTAAACCAAAGGCATCCGTCTCCTCTGTGCTGCTGAGCAGCAGCAACAACCCCGCTCTGTAAATAGCACCGTCTGGAGAGGCTCGGTCTGAGCTGGCCCTGAGTTGCAGCTGCACTGCACACCAGCGACCCTCCCTTGGAAAGGGGGCACCACCAGTGCCAAACCTGAGGCTGGGACGAGACCCAGCTGAACCTGGGCTTTGTGAGGGGTTTAGAAAGCAAAGGGGGTCCGCTCTGAACCTCCTTGTGAGGGTCTTCCTTACCCTCTCTTATCTCATTCATGCAACTGATTTTTCATGCTTCCCTGTCTTCTTCCCCTTGCTGTGCCTCTCCACTGTCACAGGGAAGAATTTCCTCCTAATATCCAACCTAAACTACCCTCTTTCAGCTTAAAGCTGTTCCTGCTTGTGCTGTCACTCCAGGCCCTTGTCCAAGGTTCCTCTCCAGCTCTCTTGTAGGTCTCCTTCTTCTAAATGTTCTCTTGGCCATCTCAACCTTCTGCCTTTCTTAAGTAGCTTATCTCTACAGGACAAGGATAGATAGCACTGTTTTTACCTCAAGTAAGCAAATATTTAAACTGTTTCTTTAAAGATAAGAATTAGGAGAAAGGATAAAAATGACAGCTACATGGCAAATGAAAATTTAATTTAGTGCTTAAACAACGAGAATCCTTGTGCTGCAGGTGTAGCACAGGGCTGACACTGATCATGATAAAACCAAAAAGCTTTTACTAAGCCTTCAAATGACAACATAAGTTCACCCGAGGGAAGACAAAACCTAGGTATGGAAGCACTGCCATAGGTCCACAGTGCTTTCTCAGCATAAAGTTTCTCTTATGGCACCAAGAACTTGCTGGTGTGAAAAACTACACATTTTAAGTGTTATTTCAAAGTAATTTCCAGTCCTATCAACAGCTCTGAGAAAATAATCAGCAGTTTGACTTGCAGAATGGGAGATGATTCGTGACTTTCTCCCCAGCTCTCACTGTGGATGGAGCTTACACCTCCCCATTTGGGAATGACACACTCCCAACCCTGGGCTGCTCAGACACACGTGGCCACCTTGGCTGGACTTACAGTCTCTCAAAGAGAGAAGAGAAAGAACTGAGGAAGAATGAAGCAGGTGAAAGCCAACAGGGATAAAAACAAGCTCCAGGAAGAATTCTCCCCGACTATGTAGCATGAAAACCTAAACAAATGATGACATTTCCCTGTTCCTTCAGAACAAGAAGGACTATTCATACCACCAAGCAGGCAAAAAGGTATAGAAGTCCTTTTGTTCCAGTTTATCCTTTCACGTTTGTTCCATAAAACCTTTTTCCACTCCAGCTCACCATCTCTTCAGGCATAAAAGTCCTATTGCCTTGTCATAAACTAGGTAGGATATGACAGTGTTTCAAATACATCTGTATTTATAAAATTAGACACTTCGAAATGCAAATCCAAAAAAAAAAAAAAAACAAAAGACAAAAGTGTGTTGGTAAAAAAAAAACATTATTCCCTATCTTAACTGTGAAGTTCTTAAGCTGCCAGTGTTTAATATTAATGTCTCTGCATTTCTAGGTCTTGATTGCAACAGTTCTGCTAATTGTGGATATCAGTGAAAGATTACCTGCCTTTCACCAGGTCTGGTGCTCCACCTCCACTTAGTCACAGACTTGTTCTGCTTTTTAAAAAAAAAAAGTTTAAAATGTTTACAAGGTTAAAACCCGCTCCTGCAAGGTAGAACAGTCAAAAGAGTACACGAAAATGCAATTAAATTGCACTGCTCTTGATTTAAATGCAGCAAGTTATCTCCACGGGTGCTTTCCTCCACAAGAACATTGGCACCTGCAACTCCACAGGCGTCCATAAAACGCTTCTGTCAACAGCAGGTCACTAAACGTCGTGCAACGCCCTATGACAGAACACCATCACTCAACGTGTCCCTTTTTCATTGCCAAAGTTAAATCTCACAAGCCTGAACTGAAAACTAAGCCGAATCTGGAGCCCAGATCGTGGTCCCAGGGCAGTGGCCACGGCTGTAGAGCTCCAGGGGTGTTTGGACACCACTCTCGGACACACGGGGGGACTTGGGGATTGTCCTGGGCAGGGACAGGAGCTGGACTTGAGGATTCTTGTGCGTCCCTTCCAACTCAGGACATTCCTCGATTCTGTGATTTCCATCTCACCGTTCTGTTCCCTCTCTTCCTCAGGGAAGTTGCCACCTCTGATTGTTTCTTATTCCATTGTTCTTTCCTTCTAATAAATTGTTATCTCCACCCATAGTCTCTGCCTTTGTCCCTCTCTCACCAGAGGGGAGCAACTCCTTCAGAGTTTAATTCCCACCTAGTGTTGAATCACTCCATTTTCATCTAAAATCTCCAAACTAAGGGCTGCAACTTCCCTCTTGCCCCTGTTCTCTTTCCCTCCGTTTGGAGTGGCAGCTCCTTGCACCACAAAAACACCCTCGCAGAGGAAAATGCAGAGGAGGGAAGGGAAGGGAGGCAAATACACAGAGCAGCAGCTTTGCCTTCCATTGTGAAGGCTGCAGCCCGCTTGAAAAATCACATTTTCAGTCTGCAGAGTGAAAAAGCACAGAATCACCAGCAACAAAGCACAGAATCATCAGCAATCAATCACAGAATCACCAGCAATCAATCACAGAATCACATCCTGGTTTGGGCTTGGTTAATGGATCAGGAGTGCAGGTGGTGTTGGCCTCAGCTCCTGCAATAGCGGGAATGAACGAGGAAAGGAGCAGGAAAACCCATTTAATCAATAAGTGGCTTAAGGATTGGTGCCACCAGTGGAATTTGGAGTTTTATTATTACGGCTAAACTTTTATACTACCAGACCTGCTCGATTCGGATGGACTTCGTCTGTCTAGCAAGGGTAAAACCCTACAGCTCGGCAGGGCTGACCAAGGGGGCTTTAAACTGGGTTTGAAGGGGGAAGGGGGTGAGAGAGGGCTCTCCAGAGATGAGCCAGAGGGTGGTGAGCCGGGGTTAGGAACGAAATCAGCAGCCCAGCGGCAGCGCACGAACACCAAGACACGCAGCGTGGGTACCAAACAAGAGGAGCTGGAGATGGAGCACGGTGCTGGGCAGGAGGGGTGGGCGGGCAATGCACCCGCAGGGCATCCCCTGGGGCAAAATGATGAACGCCTGGTCCCACTCACCCCCTCAGCCCAGAACCACCCCTCGCATCTCCCTTCTGTGCAGCGGGGCTGCATCAGCCATTCTTTCTTGTTCCTGTGTCAGAGCTGAGTTCCCACCGGTCTGATGTTACACCGGTGTTTCTTTCTCCGAGGTTGAGTTTCCACGGCGGAGCTCTGCGGTGTTTTCTCATATTGCACCCAAAACCCCAAGCATGACAGGGCCCTAGACGTGACTCTGGTCCCTGACACAAGATCTTGAAGGGGAATAAACTGTACGAGCTGAGCGAGGAGTAGTGAACTTAAATAGACTGAGGTGGCATTTTAAAGTGGGGCTCTGCTCTGGAGGACGAAGCTTGCTTTCTCCGTGCCTCCTTCTATGCTACAGCCATTCAGATTGGCTCTCCTTGCTCCTTGCTGCAATAAAAACCATCCCCACTGCAAAGAAGGGACAACTGTGTGTGCTCTGGACCAGCAGAGGCCAGTGTCCCCCTCCACATCCAGCCACGGCTCTGGCAGCTGAATGACACGAGGCAGTGGAGATGGACTGACCTCTCCTGGGTGTTCTTGCACTTGCAGAGCAGCAGCTGTTTGAGCTTGCCAGCAGAAGTTTTCACACGTCACCACGTTTTACAACGATGCCAGTATTGGCAGCAGCTGAAACCTGCTTTGACATAATCGTATGGAAAGCGGGGAGAAAAACTGGGAGGAAAACAGGGCGGGAGAATGATTGGTTTGAATGAAATTCCTTTTTTCCTTTTCTTTTGTTTCACCCCCACACAGAAGGCTCCATTCGTGGCCAAGGTCTCCAGGTGTGCCTGTGAAAGCAGATTCTAGGATTTTCCAGTGAAAACTCACAAAAGAAAGCAGAAAGCCAAAGTGAGCGTGGCAAGACAATTCCAACAAAGCAGCTTGAGCTTCCCAAGAGGAAGTGGACGCCGACCACGAAAAATGTCCTGGAAGGGAACCTCCTGTGAAGGAGGTGAAGAAGGAGTAGCCGACCTTATGTCCTTAATTCACCTTCATACTATCCCTTGTAACACATTTCGGAACAATAAACAATATATACCAGAAAAAAAACAGATTTAGTATGTTTTTATTTACATGTGCTTTATATTACAAGCCATGGCAGGGCACTGGACATTCACTGGATTGGTCACTACCTGGCTCCTTTGGCATCAGATTTCTATCTCACACTGTAAGCATCGAAAAGTCCAGTAAAATAAGGATAAGAAAGAATCTTGAAGGGTAAAAATAAAGAGGCAACAGTTAGGAAAGACACAAACCCAAGAAGGTGTGTCACAGGTGAGTTGCAGGAGTCTCTCATATGATGGAAGAGCCAAGGGTGGCTGTGCCAGGTTGGGCTGGCGTGGAGTTCCTGCCCTCCCCAGGGGCACGCAGCTGTGTTTTGGCTTTGGGCTGGGCACAAGGATGATAATAGAGATGTTTTTGTTATTGCTGAGCAGTGATCACAACGAGCCAAGGCTTTTCCTGCTTCTGGTGAGGGGGCTGGGGGTGCATGGGGCACTGGGAGGAGACACAGCCAGCACAGGTGGCCCAAAGTGACCAAAGGGATATTCCAGACCACATGACATCATGCTCAGTTATGTAAAGTAGGGGGAAGGAAAAAGAAGAGGGCAATGATTGCAGTGATGGGGCCCTGCTGTCCTGGAGGTGGCTGAACACCACGGGAAGCAGGGGACGGCTCCCTGGTTTTGCTTGGCTTTATTCCATGTATGGCTTTTGCTTCCCATATTAAACTGAGCAGCAGCTCTACCTGGCTGGCCTTTTATCGGCCTCCCCATGGGAGACTTTAAAAAGCCACGAGGCAAGGGATTGTTGGTTTGGGGGGGTTGATAAATGTTTTCTGGGTTATATTGGGTTCTCTCTGTGCAGCCCAGACCGTGACTGAGGCAGATGGCAAAGCCTGAGCCTGGGCTTGTTGTCACTAACACCCACCATCTGCTCATGCTCCCAAAATCAGGGAGGATTTATAGAATCCCAGGCTGGATTGGGTTGGGAGGGACCTTAAAGCAGGGACATCTTCCACTAGTCCAGGCTCAGAGCTCCTTCTGAGATTCTATAACCTACTACTAAGGTGTCTGACTGGGATAACAGGGTGCTCTTAAGGCTCTGGGAAGGTTAAAGCATCTCTTCTAGCCTGAAATGAAGCACTGCCTGCCCTGACTCCTTCAGACTGGAGGTGGAGGTCTGCTCAAACATCTTGTCCTCGCAACCCAGATTGTGCAGGAAGGTCCCAAGGTCTCTGCAACAGAGAGACCTTGATTTTTCCTGCAAGCACCCCCTTCTCCCTCCTTCTCAGGACACCGGTGAAGTCACTGTTGCATCACCACCAGGGCAGCCCACGTGGCTGCCGTGGGCAGTGACCTCATGTCATGTGCCTGGGTGAGATCTCTGTCGTGTGGACAGGGAGAAGGTTTCTCTGATTAATGCTAAACATGCTACGGACTGGAGGTTTGTGTTGGAAGGAAAAGCAAATACGTCCGGGCTCTGGGAGCTGCCAAATTGAGAGAAATACCCACTCAAAAGGCGAGGTCGAGGGTGGAACGCTCGTGCTTTTCTCCTTCCCACTTAGAATAAAGGCTGTCGGTGCAATCAGCAGCAAAAATGCTGATTGTGTTGTCCACCCTTCAAATCAGTGTTCTGGGAGGAGGGCAGGTGGGGGGGAATGTGCTCTCTGGGCCGGTGGCAGCAAGTCCAGACCCCTGCCAGAGCCACTCCTTCATTCTGCCCCTGTCCCAGTGCACTAAACTGGGGAGGTGCCCTGGAAACTCCTTCATTAATCGCTTCACGGGCTGTTCAGACACAAATATGAAGCAGCTCGGCTTCCACGGAGGTGAGAGAGAAACACCAACTGATTCTTGCTATGATTGGACTCTTCCATGAGATTTCAACCCAGAACAGAGCTGTCCTTTGGGATTTCTACAGTCAGTGTCTTTCTCTCCCTCGATCCTTTGCTCTTTCCCTGCACCTGCTGTAGGGGTGGGGAACGCTCAGATTCCCTGGTTTGGACTCTGCAGCATCAGAGCTGTTTGCAATTATGCAAAAAGCAGCGAGGCACCCAGGGTAGGATGGGGTGAGGGGCAGCAGGACACAGAATAGAGACAACGCTGAGGAATCCTTTGGTGTTGGGACAGTCTTGATAAAATAAATGTGAAGCCAAAGCCAGAACTTGCACCCTTTTGTTCCGGGCATTGGGACAGAGGACACAGCCCAAGTTAGTCCCTGCTGACCCTGAGAGGGGTGTCCCTGTCCTGGGACTCTCACAGGAGCATCCCCAAGAATTCTCCACCTCGATATCTTGCAGTCAGCAACTTTTTTTTTCAAGTGCCTTTTGCATCAGCAGTGCCAGGGTTCCAAATTCTTCCTGGCTCTGCACAGGGTTTTGCTTTTTTCCCTTCAGAGTGCAATGAAGAGTCACTCCCCAGCTTCCTTGTAACCCCTCCCGATACCAAAAGGTGCTCTGACATCTCCACCCAACCTTCCCTTCTCCAGGCTGAGCAGCCCCGACGTTCTCAGCCTGTTCTCTTGGTTTTTTGGCTTCTTAAATGGGTGCCATTGTTGGTAGGAAAGGCTGGAGAATTTCTGCAGCTTGTGTTTTTTACTCTTCTTGTTAAACTGCCTGTGTGAGATGTTCAGCTTCTGCCTCAGGGCCTGTGGTTCTCCCCATCCTCGCACTCGTGAGGGTCTTAAAACTTCTAAGAGGCAAAGCCTAGGACAAGAAGAAATGGCTCTTGTGGCTCTTTTCAATTGTCCTGGGGCTTTTAGATGTATGTTGGGCACTGCTACAGGTAGAGCTGGATCAGGAAATTTCGAGGGGGGACTCGTGACACAGTTTGGATGAGCTCAGCCCCTCCTGACCCTGCCTTTTGCCCTGAACATGTCGCTCAGCTCAAAGCTTCCTCAGCCAGATGCATTTAGAGCAGGCAGTGCTGTCTAAGGGGGCTGAATCCGTGGATGGGTGATAAAAGCATTCAGGACGTGGCTTTTTCTTTTTCTTCTCAGCTACGGGAGTTGAGATGAGGAGTTGCTGTGTGAGCAGCAACTCCAGCTCCCAGCTGGTTAATCGTGCCAGCACAGCAGCACCAGCTCCTCCAAGGTGCCCGTGTGCCGGTGCGTGAGGTCTGAGAGCCGCAGGTCCCATTCGGGCGTGATCCATTGCCCCACAGTGGTGAATTCCTTAAAGTTTTCCTCTGGAAAGGACCTGCGTGCCAGAATCCGTGTGTGGGTTAGGAACAAGGCAGCCCCGGGGTGACATCCTGCAGGAAGAACGGTCTGGTGTCAGCTCGGTGCTGAAATGTTCCACCTCGGGGAGGTAAATGAAGCTCTTGGCACCTGCCAGCCTGGTCGTGCCGAGTCCTGGCTGTGCAGCTGGGGCAGCTCCTGGATCACTGGCATGGTGAAGGAGGGAAATCTCGCTTAGGGTATCTCCCCGTATTCTCAGGCACACGGATTTCTTTGTTTCTCTTGGCTAATGGTGCTTCACACTGGCCCATCCTCAATGCTCTGCTTGCTCAAGCTTGGCTTTGTCCCCAGAGCTGGGACGAAGAGAAGAGGGAGAGATGAGCAGGGTCCCTCTGCTCAGAGCGGTGATGGAGACATGACGAGTGCCAAAGGGCATGAGGGCATCTGGCCTGGTAAAACAACCCACTTAAAACTCAGAGCATCACTCAGGGACACCGGCAATCCGTGTCCCATCCCGGGACAGGGCAGTGAAGGGCCAAGAAACAGCTTCTGCATTTCCACAGCAGGATTTCCCAATCCCTGTTTATGCCACCTGGGCCGCTCCTATTCAGATCACCTGGATTTCTCCTACTCTTCAAGCCCCACCTTGGAGGTCTGGGGACCTCACTCTGACACAGAGTTCACCCAGGGCTGAGTAATAGGTTTACAATTCCATTTTTTCCTCACTCCTTGCTCCTTTTGAAAGACACGAGGGACAGTCCAAGGGTTTCAAAGCCAGAGAGATGTGGCAGGACCTGCTAGGAGGGAATAAGCGGGTGGAGACTTGGCTCCCCTCTACTTTTCCTAAGCACTTTTTATCTAGTGCTTCAATAAACACAATTTGCTTCTCCATGCTGCAAGGCTGGGTGGGAAAGTACAACACGTGGGTTTGCAAACTCTCTCAGCAGCACAGAGACGCAACTGAGAGGAAAACATGGCCCGTGTGTGGCCTGATCCACGGGTTTGCTTTGGGACTGGGGTAACAGAGGTGCCCAGTTGTGTTTGGCAAACAGTGCAATAACGTGGCGCGTTTCTGGCTCCCTGCTCGTGCTGCTGACTCAGGGGAGGAGGCTTCGAACCCAAGGCTGGATTGCTGGTGCTTCTGCAAGGCTGGGTCTGGTTTTTTCCCCGGGTCGTGAAGCTGGGCATCAGTTTTAGTCCCAGCAGCTTTGTGTGCCTCACCAGTGGGTTTCAAATGCCACATCCCCCTTGTGCCCCATAAACAGCACCGAGCAGCATCTGGGATCGATTTTCTCACTGCAGTTAATTCTTAGGGGTTCCTTGCACCAAAGAGTGGATGGGAAATTATTTCCAGTGCGTTTGTTCTCTTCACTGGTCATGGAATATATTTATTCCTCTCCTCTTGAGTCGTCAGTTTAATTTCACTCCTTTCCCTGCAATGGTCCCCCAAGGTGTGTGCGAGGAGCTTGGTGGCTCCTGGGTGGTGACAGGCCCAGCTCCCGTGTGGAATTGGGGCTGGGTTACCTGGGCAATGATTTGGGGGTTAGTGGGGACCCCAGCCCAGCTGCTTTGTCACCCCCAGGGCTGCATCCACCCGCCGAACTCCTCCAGCACTGCCTCGAAACACAGTGGGAGGGAGAGAAGCATCTCCAGAGCGGTTTTGGAAGCCTTTTTTCCCGAAGGTCTTGGGTAGATCTTCATGTGTCTCAGAGAAATACGTCCAAGTTGTTGCTGTTTGTGTTGGCCAGTTGCCTCTGACCTTGCCCAGCTCAGGGCTGCCTTTCCCTGTAGGAGACTCCCAATGTCTCACCCAGCTACAGGGCTAAGAAGGCTTTGCATTTTTGGGTGGATAATCAGGAAATCATTGGATTTGTCGGACCTTTTTTCCCCCCCTCTCTTCACTTCTTTTTTGGTCCCTCGTTGCTCTAGTGAAACCTCAGCCTTTTAGGAAGCAGGTGAAGCCACGAGTTGTTACCTGGACTCTGTGTTTTGACCCTTTTTTAAGCAAACTCAGACCCTGAAATTGCAAAACTAAGAAAACAGCCTGGGCTGTGATTTCTTTAGTAATCCAAGCACCTTCTTCACTCCCTGGGATGGAGTTTGGCAACCTGTTGCAAATGGGGAAAGGGAGCCTTGAGCAACATCTTGCAAGACACTTATACCAGGGAATATTTGCTGATTCCCACCTCCCAAGAGGCTGGAATTCCGTGTTGGGACCCCAGAGCGCCACTGACGGAGTTCACCCCTTGGGGAGGCAGCTTTCCCCTCCTGAGGACCTGCTGGTGGGACCCCCCTGGGCTGCTCCCCCAACACATTCGTGTGACACGTCCCCATCCCCTGGGGCTGCCCAGCAGCTCAGGGCTCACCCCGGGCGCTCTGCAATGCGATAATCTCATTTTAATGAGCGGCCTTGGGTATTAAGACATCGCCGCTGCTGTTTCACTGGACGTTTGACTCGGAGATTTATGGCAAACAGAGGGATATAAGACAGTGGGACACAGCTCAGGGTTGGCTGGCTGTGGAAAGCCCTTGGAAGCCGTCGGGCAGCTGCTTTCTGGTGGCCGGAGTGCTCGGGGTGTGCAGAGATGATGAGGATCAGTGGAAAAGGGGGACGACCTTACTCCCTACTGTTTAGAGGCTGCAGTTTCCTGATTGAATACGAAGCTGGAGTGATGTCTGCTCTGTGGGAATTGTGTCCCGACGTGCTGAAAAACGCATCCAGGATCTATGGATCGTCTTCGGGGTCGATTGTAACCACAATTGGATTGTGTGGGTGTGATATGGGTAAGGGCCGGGCACTTCTGTTCATTCTGAGTCTGAAGAGATTGAATATTTTGGAAGTTTGGAGCTGCAAAAGATTTTTGGTTTTAATTTATCAGTTGTTAATTCCTCAGAATTTTACTTTATTGGCTTCTGGAAGAGTTGCCAATATGGATTAATTAACCAACACAGAGAAAGCAGACTAGATAGAGTTACTAAATAAATCATTGCATCTTGTTAATTTGAATTAATGGAAGCATGTCTAATATAAGAAACGAAAGTTCTCTCCCTAGTAAGGCATTTTAGGGTTGTTGGTAGATTCCCAAAACACAGAGGAGAAAGAAAATACCTTAGGGGGACATAGATGCAGGAACCTGCATTTCCAGGAGGAAATGTTATACAAAGGCTTCCTGTCAATTTTCTCCCGTATCTCCACAATTTTTTAAGATGCCTTGTGGAGAAAATGGAGAGAAATGGGAAAAGAAAAAATACTTCTGCTTCCTGCAGTATTGAAAGTCCTTGGAAAATTTGGGTCCACTCACGAGAGCTTTAACACTCACGGAAATGATGGCTCTGTGTGAGCACCTCACAGCACCCCTTTCTTGGAGAGGAGTGCAGCTCAGAAAGTACCGAAATAATGTGTAATAGCACGTAAATAATATTATAAGAGATGTGGAATGATTGCTCTGCTTTGCTTCAGATGTGCTCAGGGAGACCTTCCTCAGTGGTCTGACAACCTCCCTCTGGGGGTTTGTTCCTGGAGGAAGAATCCTTAAACTCTTAAGGTATGTCCTAGAAAAATTCCTGCCTCCCAATGCCCATGAGGTGGTGTCTGGAAAGCTGCACATTGTCCTCACCCGTGTACACGACTGGCAAAACGTGATCGTGTCCGAGTTTGCCTCCAAGGAGGACCTGATCCAGGTGGGAGCAGACACAGGCACAGTGCGGGGAGGAGGTGCGTGGGATTTACTGCACAGAGTCATGGAATGGGCTGGGTTGGAAGGGACCCTAAAGCTCTTCTCATCCCACCCCCTGCCATGGGCAGGGACACCTTCCACCAGCCCAAGGTGCTCCAAGCCCCGTCCAACCTGGCCTTGGACACTCCCAGGGATGGGGCAGTCACAGCTTCTCTGCCCAACCTGTGCCAGAGCCTTGCTGTAAAAAACTTTGTATTTATTGTCTAATCCAAATCTCACCCTTTTCAGTTTAAACCCATCACCCCTGGTCTCACCCCAACTGGCCCTGGGGCCTCGCCGTAGCCCACGTGCCTTGTCACCCTCTGAATCCAGACGTGGGCAGCTGCAATAATACAAAATACCAGCCCTTTTGATTGCTGGCTGAACTACCCCGAGTATTCAGGGAGCAAGTTGAGCCCTTTCACAGGTTCCCTTCCAACTTCTCCACCCCTGGCTGTGGATATCGGACGTGGTCTGGGGCACAGTAGTCAGTGGTGCCCAGGAACCCAGCCGGGGGTCCCCGTGTTGGCATCCGCAGGTGAGCCACCGTTCCCAAAGGCAACAGGTTTTGTGGCTCTTGGCTCATCTCCATCCTTCCCATCTCACCCACAGGCCGTGATCTGCAGCTGTTTCATCCCACTGTATTTTGGAATTTTGCCTCCTACTTACCGTGGGGTGGTGAGTACCTTGTGGTTCCGGAGACCTCGTCTCAGGTCAGGCCAAGGGCGCCTCTGGTCCGTGTCCTCCAGTGGTGGCATTAAGGATGTTTGTACTTGTGTTGGCCACCAAAGTTGCTCGATGCTGCGTTCCCACGGTACCCACAGAAGATGCCCCGAGGTCTGACCTTTCTGCAGACAGAACTGACCTCCTCACAAAACTGTCCGTCCTCCCCCTGTCCCCAGGGCTGGCTTGACTCCTTTCTGCTGCTCCTTCCTCCCAGTTTTATTAACGAGTGGTTTTGTGGAAGGGAGGTGGTGGTGGCTGTGGACCTGGAGCACACGGAACCCCTTCGGAAGGGGATCTCTGTGCCCCGGAGCCTGAGCCTGGGCGGGGAAGAAACCCCAAACGGGCCACGGGGAGGGCTCAGGATTCCCTGTTTCCTCTCCTAGCGTTACATGGATGGAGAACTGGCCATGTGGAGAGCTGACTTCGTGACCCGGAGCACCATCACCGTGTCCGCGTTCGCCGGCGAATACGACATCTGCCCCAAGGACAGCCCCGCCGCCTTCTTCACGTTCCAGCTCTCGGACTGCATCCTGTACATCTCCCAGAGGAACCTCTGCCGCTTGCAGAACATTTTTCAGTTCCCCACACGTCAGGTGAGCTGCTCCTACGGGTACCCAGAGCCGTGAGCCCCCTTTCTCTGGCCCGGCTGCCCTGACTGGCATCTCCCCCCTGCAGGTCCTGGACCGATTTTTTGCCAGTGGCTACCGGGACGTGGTCTCCTTTTTGAAAAGACTGAGTAAGTAGCTGGGAGCGAGGAGCAGGTAGGTCGGCTGCTTCTCTTACGTTGTTGGGTTGCTGACTGAAGGTGGGAGATGCTGCCAGTGCACCCGGAGTGTCCCAGGCAGAGACATCCCTGCACCCCTGGCACTGCCAGGATTTCTTGAGTCCCAGCCCCTCCTGGAGCTCCCTGTTCGCCCTCTGGGGATGTTGGATCCCCTTTTCTCTGCCACCCTGGGCAAGGGAGAGCTTTCTCCCAGGGAACACAGACCCCCAGGACTTGGAGAGAAGTGCAGACTTAGGGGCCCTGCGTGGTGTTTGCTAACCCAGACCCCAAAGCAACAACGTTTGGTGATCCCTGACCCCCTAACCCAACTCCAGTTAGCCACAGGGTCACCAGTATCCCTGTTTACCTGGAGAACCGGCAGCTGAGCAACAGGCAGTGAGAGCTGGATTCTCTTCCCCCCAGCTGACATCTCCGTGGATTACTTCGAGGGCTTTACACTTTCCTTCGCCGATGGATCACAGCAGAAAGGTGAGGAGACCCTGCCCTTGAAGCCAGGACTGAGAGTACTTTGCTCCAGAGCCACAGAGCCTGAGGATGACACTGAAGAGAATCCAGGGACTGTTCCAGCAGCAGAGGAAGACCCACACCACCTTTACCAGAAAGGTAAAGAACCAGCACTTCCTTTATCCCCTCGGTTTTCAGGAGCTAAGTGACACTTGCCCAGGGTTGTCACTACCAAAGGAAGCTCTTTGGGTCTTTGCAGGCTCCAGCAAAGACCTGAGAACGTGAGGAATGGGACAAAGTCCCCCTTGGGTCAGGGGTTCCCAGTGAAGCCTCATGCAGAGCCCTTTTTGGGTGAGGATTGAGGACTCCTGGCTGGGTCAGAAGGGCTCTTTGGAAAAGCAGCTCTTTCCATGGAGAAAGCCATTTATTTACTCACCTTGCAAGGTAATAACAGGTTCTGCCCACGCGTCCTTTTGTTAAGGGTGTCTCAAGGGTTCCCAGTTCAACCCCAAATTTCTCTTGAGCAACTCTGGTCGCAGCCAGAGAAACACTGAGAGCCTGGAAAGCACGTCAGAGCTGCAGCCAAACCTCTCCCTGTATAGTTTTTAAGCAACACAAGGCAGGTTTCATACCAAAGCTTGTAGTTCTCTGCAATCCTATGCAAAGTACGGTCCTCTCTCCTTTTGGTTTCACATGGAAAACTGGGATGAATCCTCAACAGTTCAGTTCCTGGTTTGTGTTATTGTTACCGGAGAAAATACCTGGAACGCACCATTTCTTTCCATTTTATTATTTATTCCCTTTTTTCTTTCTGATTCTTTCAATATTTCAGAATTCATCAGCTTAGGAAAAAGATGACACAGTTTTTTTTCAACATGCCACATTAAATAAAAAGTGAAAAAGACACAAATCTTGTTCTAGGAGGACCATGCTCAATGAGAAAGATAAAGGCGGAAGAATAGGACCGTTACCAACCCAGATCTAAAAATAAAAGCTTAAAAACCATAAAATAAAAGCAAGGAAGATCCTTCCACTGATAACAAACCCACTCTAGGCCCACTAAGAAGTGCAGGACACAGCACGAGGCTGTTGCTTCCATGGCTGCTGTTTTAAAGGCTCCATCACCCTGAGCTGTGCGGAGCTTTTGGAAGCAGCGCAGCAGGAATGAGGTTTCTTTGGACTCCTGGGTTATCAGGAGTTTCTCTCTCTGGTTTGCAGCTGGGCTGCAACGTTTTACAGCAAAATCAGGTCACCTGTGGGAGGAAGGAAGACTCATTTGTCAGGCAGCCAAGAGGTGAGTCCAGGCTCTCAGCCTGCGGAGGAGAAGCGCTCCGGATTTTCCATATCTGGGAAGAAAAAGCCCTGACGATCCAGGCCAGGAAAAGGCTGGTTTATTGTTTATCTGTGCAATACCCTGACTTCATTGATGGATGTTGCCAAAGCAGCAGGAGGATAAACTGCTGAACACCTTGTTCCTGATTTCTGGAATAAGTGTTGTTTCCAAAGGACACAACCCACGAGGATTTGCCTCTATCCTCTATCAGTTGCACCAGGAGTGGCACCCTCTCTGAGTTTTGGACTGGGAGCAGAGTGTGGCATGGAACACCTGCAGCCAGTAGCCAGGGCACAGGCAGGATTGGGCACAGGCTTGACTTTGTTTGGCTCCGTTGCTTGGATCAGGTCCTGGGGTTCTTCCCTCTAGCCCTGCAGTGGGATCCAGCTTCTGAGGGAGCTCCTGCTGCCTTGGGATGTCTCCAAACTCTCATCCCATCCACCTCAGGCTTCACGTTTCTGCTGAGTTGGATGGGGCAAACAGCGGGAGAGTGGTGGGAGGGCAATATTCAAAGGATATCAAAACCTGCTTATCCAGTTGCCCTTTGGACAAGACGAGGGAGGGAACAGCTCTGCTCAGGTGCTTAAATCCACTTTGTCTCAGAGGAACCACCAGAAGTGCCTGTCAGACTGACCAGTGTGGTTTTGCTCTCTTTAGGGCCAGGCCAGGCACAGAAGAGCGTTTTTGGCCCCGGTTTACGTTTTAAAGAGACAATGACCAACTTGCAGCCCAGCCTGAAGGCAGAGCCTGACCTGCACTGAGGAGCACAAGGATGTGACAGTGACAGTGACAGCGACAGCACAGACAGGGCCACGGCCCCTTCTATCCCTGCTTTCCATGACCCCCCTTTGAATGAAGCTGGATTTCAGACTGGATCTCTCCCAGCTGGGTGCAGCTGCCTTTCCAGTCTCCTTCCCTGGGGTGAAACACAAGCTCCTGCCCAAGGCGATTCCAGTTGATGCCCAGCTTTATCCATCGCCTCTGGCAAAGCCTCCTGGTGCCCTGAGCTCCAGGCTCGTGCACAGGAGGCAGCGCCAGCTGTGCTTCCTTGAAAAGATGAGGGATTAATAAAGCAAAAACCAGCTGATTTGAATATTGAGTTGTTGCCTGTCTCTCTCTTAGAAAATCTCTGCAGTTTTGGAGCAGGAGGGGTCTTTGCTGGGACTGTTTTGGTTGGGGTGTTTCTTGTAGGTTGGTTTTTGTTCAAGTTCTCAGAGTTTTACTGACTTTTTATGATTAAGCATCATAGGGGCAGGTGGGGGGCACTGAGCAATTCAAACTGTGCTCCTGTTTGTGGCTGAGATTTGCAGACCCATTTAGCGGATTTGGGCGTCCAATTCCTGGATGAGAATTTTCTCTGGGAGGTTTTAATTCCCATTTGAAGTGCAGCTGCCTGAGGCTGACCGAAATGGGAACATCCTGCCTGGAGATGGTGGTGGTGCTTATTGGGAAGCCCAGGACCTTTCCCATCCAAACCATTCCGTGATTCCATGAAATAAGTGTCCAGGCTTCCAGTTAATTCAGTGTACAGACCAGCAACGTGGGGTGTGTTTGCCTGGGCCCTACACTTGTGTGTGGCTGCAAATTACGGACAATTGAGGGAAAAGAACTAATTTATTTGTGAAATGCGGGAGATGCACAGTCTGCAAGACTCCTGAAGTAGGAGGAGGTTAATCTTTATGTCTCTCCATCCTTCTCCACAGCTGCAAATTCGAGGGGGATCCAAATGTGCTCCCACCTCCACTGGCAGAAGAAGCAGAGCTATGGGGGGGTGTGAAGCTCGAGAATAGATAATTGGTAAAATAATTTCAGAGAACTGGACAGAAATTACTTCCTGCCCAGTGTGATGCCCCCTAAGGCTTCTCCCTCACTCTGATGAAACACTCTGAAAACTTTTGAGGAAAACATTTAAAATGTGGCGTTTCCTGGCAAATCCCTGCCCTGTAATCGGTGTTAGAGCAGGAGAAAGGAAGCTGCCGGTGATGAGGAGGGCGAGCGGGGAGGGAAAAGGGCCCTGGGCTGTGGGTGCCTGTAGGTGAAACAGCACCAGAGCTTTGCCTCCACCTTCACCTTGAAGCAGGTCAGGTCTGAGCAGAGGCAGCAGCCCTGGAGGCAGAACCAGCTCCCAAAGGGGAAAAATAAAGCTCCAAAATGCGCCGTAGAAAACCAGGAGCCGTGCCGGTGTGTGAGACGAGCTCTGCTTTCACCCATCCCTTCTCGAGGCAGCAGAACCACGCGGCGTCAGAGACCCCCAGGGCCCTTCCAAGGACCATTAGCTGTGGGGACAAGGGGACAGCTGAGTCAGGACCCACGGACCACCAGGGATGAGCAGCCCCCGGGGTGTCGGACACCGAAGGGCTTTCTCAAAGCTGAGAGGTTTGGAGCTGTGCGAAACCCCTCGGTGCGAGTCTCTGCACAGCTGCTCGTGAAGGAACCTGCGAGCAGGTTTTGGGGAGATGGGACTTAAAAGCCGTCAGTGTGACAAGTTAAATGCCTTAAATCCTTCAGAGCTCGGTGCCAAAGTGTCTCTCAGCATCTTGGTTAAAGTGCCTGATGTCCTGCCAGGGTGAAGCCCAGCAGATGGATATCTGGAACGTGAATATCTTGCAGTAGGGAAGAGGCATTGAGCTGGATCAAAGCTCCTTTGAGATATCAAAATTATATCAAAGCGGGGAAAAATAGCTACTTTAATGTGGGCTACTCCAGATCTGGTGTTTTTAGCCAATGACCCGTGGGTGAGGTCCCCCAGGGCTGCTCTGCTCTCCCTCTGCTGAGGGTTTGCATCCCCCGAGCTCCTCACCTCCTGTCCGCAGTTCTCTTGGGCAAACCAGGCACCAGGGTTTGGAGGAGCTTCTGGAATCGTTGTACCAGGGAGCTGACACCTTCCAGCAGCCCCCACACCTTCTTCACCCTGCAAAGGCAGAATAAACAGGCTGAGTTTAATGACGGGCAAAGGCAGCCAAAGGGAGAGGTGCTAATGGTAGATGCACACTGTAAGGATATTTTCCACAGCCATAAGTGGTCCTGCGGGGTTCCCACCAGCCATACCCACTCTCCCTGAGTTTGCCTTCAGGGAGCACTGAACCCCTCGCCACTGCTGAAGGCACAACCCCTCGTTTGTGTGTCATTCTCGGATGCCTCTCGGGCCCTTCTTACCCCTTCCTGAATAAAGCTGGCAGCCTGTATGGCTGCAACAGGACCTTGGCCAGGGGATCCTGCAGTCCGTTCACCTGCTCCTTCTTCCACAAGCCTGTGCCCATGAACGACAACACAGAAGGAAATAAAGGTCAGCAATAGAAAAAAAAAATCAAATAAAGGCAATAATTCCTCTTGTCCTGCAGCTCAGGTGGGTACTTAAGCCCAGATTCAAGTCCAGCTTTTACGAAGCCTCTTTGCAAGGAGATACTGCAGGTCTGGAAGTATTTATTAGAAATACCTAACACCCAGTAATGCCTTAAACATAACACTGCTCCTCTGGAGGGGTGCAGCAGCCCTGAACCCCGAGCTCGGCACCCCGAATCCTCTACCTGGCAGGAAATAAGGAGTCAGGTACTGGGGGACCCTCCTGCAGAGGCCGGGCTGGGTCCCGTTGGGCTGTGCAGGCTCGTTCTTGCCGCAGGTGCTGCCGAAGCGGAAATTGCCATCGAAGTAGTTGCACCCAAAGGCGTCTGTGGGACACGGGGAGAAAGGGGTGATGTTTGGGGGGGGCACACCCCGAGGCTGCCCACGGGGTCTTTGGGGTGGCACTTACTGTTCCTGTACAGGAAAAGGGCAGTGTCCTGGTACCCCTGGGAGAAAATGTCGTTCAAGACCTGCAAGGAGGAAGATTTGAGGTCACTAAAGAGCAGTGCAGGATCTGTCCCAAGCTGTTTGACCATGGAGGGTCGGGATGGCCCATTTGGGAAGGCAGCAAGCACTGGCTGGTGTTGGAAGAAACTGTTAGGTTGGTTTCCAACCACCAAAGCACAGGTCATAGAATCACAGAACATTTTGGATTGGAAAGGACCTTAAAGATCATCTCATTCCATCTGGTCTTTTGCAGGTTGTGGACCCCTGTCCCAGTTTGGCCACCCATCAGCAGTGTCCTCCCCAAACAACGTCCTGCGAAAACAGCCAGTGCTGTGCCCTCCCTTCGAAATCTGGTTAATTAGCGGTGGAGATAGAGCTGAACCCTAAAGCTTGGGGAGGCAGGAACTGGGAGAAGCCCCGGTGGGCTCACCATGGTGCTGGGTGGGAAGAGAGCGTAGCTGATCCTGCAGAGGTTCTCTATGGAGATCTGGATGCTGCCGTTGAAGATCTGGAAGCAGAAGAAGATGGCAGGGCAGTCCCGCGGGCAGATGTCGAGCTCTCCGGTGAAGGGGGACACGGTGATCACGGGCTCCTCCAGGCTGGACACGGGCTGCAGGCCGGTGAATCCACCATCCACGTATCGCTGGGGGCAGCAGCGAGAGGAAGGGTTTGCTTTGAGGCTCGTGGCACTGCCACCAAGGTGCAAAGCGGCAGCTCCGCAGGTGACGTCTCCCACCACGAACCAGTCCCAGCACATCCTCTCCTCTTTCAACAGCACCCCTTCCTACCCTTGCTCTTAATCCCAGCCTTTCCCAGCTCTTTCAGCTCCCCTGTCTGTGGCACCCAGCCAGTTCCTCGACCAGGTGCTGTAATCCACAGCAATTATTAAAATGGGAATATAATTCTTTTCATTCACAACGATTTGTAAAAAAAAATATTGTTGGCGGCCGTGAGCCAACTCAAACTTGTATAACTTTCAAGTCCTGAGCTTGAGCAGTAGGGCCCCCACTTTAATACGTGCCTGCAAATCCCTGGGGGATTACTCACTGGGCAAGGAAAATGTCATTTGCTGTATTCCAAGAGGAGTCTGGATTTAGCACCCACCTCAGTGGGATCTGAGGTTGCAGCTGATCAGGTTAAATGTCCATGAAGTAACAGTGCAGAGGGGCCTCACACAGCAATCATGGACACATGGAATGGGTTGGAAGGGACCTTAAAGCTCATCCCATCCCACCCCCTGCCATGGGCAGGGACACCTTCCACTAGACCAGGTTGCTCCAAGCCCTGCCCAACCTGGCCTTGGACACTGCCAGGGATGGAGACCTGAGAGCCCCTTCCAGTGCCTAAAGCGGTTCCAAGAGAGCTGGAGAGGGACTTTGGACAAGGCATGGGGGGACAGGACAAAGGGGAAGGGCTTCCCACTGCCAGAGGGCAGGGTTAGATGGGATATTGGGAAGGAATTCTTCCCTGGGAGACCCTGGCAGACGTTTCCCAGAGAAGCTGTGGCTGCCTCATCCCTGGAAGTGCTGGAAAACACCTCTGTGCTCCTTCTTGACACAGACAAGCACTGGGGATGAAAATGCACAGGGCTGGGGGGGGATCCTCCCACAGACTTTCAATGTCACAGCCGTGCAGGTCTGCACCTGATCTCAGGGAGACACCTGCACCGCAGAATAACCCTGCCAGGGGTAACTGGATCGTGCCTCAAATTCCCGAGCATGGGAATCTTCTCACCTCACGTCTGACATCTGCAAAGCAAGGTTGAATCATCCACGCTCTGCCCGTGGGCAAAGCAGGAGAGGGGTCTCCAGGTGGCAGTTCCACCCAGCCATCACGTTAGGATGGGATGGAGAACAAGCTAAAAGGCTCAATCCTCCTCCCTCATCGAAAGAGAAACACGGAAATACATATCCCACCCTGCTCGAGCTGGAGAACAAACCCAAGAACACCCTGCTGGGAGCGTGTGTTTGGTTGGAAGGCTCACTCACCACTCCTCGGTAGGACGGAGGGATGAACCCGCAGTAAATGGGGAGGAAGCAGCTGCAGAGCAGAGCCTGGGGGAGGAGAGGCATCGCAGAAGTCAGTGCTCCTGGTAAAGGTCTCCTGGACAGAAGCTGTTGACTGGGTGCCTGAAAATTCAGCCTTGGCAAAGGCTGGGGCCAGGCTGTGAGTGCCACCTGGACTGTGGCAAGAAGAAGGGCTTCAAGGAGGGCAAAACAGCTCCTTTGATTGAAGTTGAAACGCTTCTTTCGAGCAGGGCGTAATGCTCCAGTTTGTAATTAATTAGCAAAATTAAATGTATTTAAAATTAATGAACATTAGTTTAATTAAGCTCTGCCAGAATTGGTAGGTGTAAATCTACACAATGCCCATTGAGGGTGGCGAGGTGAAACTTTGGGGCCAAATTTTCATCTTTGCACGTTTTTGGACAAAACCAAGGCACCCTCACAAATCGTCCTCATCCTGCTGGGATTTGTCCGTGACAAAGCCACTGCTGGGGCATTTGCAACCATTTTCCACCAACCTCATCAGCTGGAAATGAGCCCCCCGGGCTCCTGGTTTGCCTGGAAGAGGCACCACAGAGTGAACTCCAACATCTCCATTGAGTTGCCAATCCTCTATGGATCCTCTCCCTGGGACAAGCAAGCCCAGGACCTCACAGTCCTCACCCTGGGATTCTTCCCCCAGATCATTAACCAGACAATTGACTGGTTAATCAGCTGCTTGTTGTTTGGCAGCAGCTTTGTCCAGCTCTTTCCTCCCAGGAAAGTGCTGAGACAACCACAAGGAAACCACTGCCAATGGGATTTGGCCAAGGAGAGACCTGTCCAGAGAGCAGGAAGGTCCACGGGAGCATTAACAGAGCTCTGAAAGAGTCATCAGCACTTATTAGAGCTGGCCAACATCGCATTTATGAGGCTGGAAACAAACCTGGTGATTTTTTAGCACGTTTTGTTGCCGCCTGACTCTGGACCTCACATCTTCCTCCCTCCCTCCCTCCCTCCAAGTCTCATGGAGCTCGTTGTGGTGGGACCACATCTCTGGCAGAGCTTCCCGATACTCTCAGCAGAAAATCTGGCAACTGCTACAGTCTTGTGCGCTCAGGGCACAAAACAGTGCAGTTGAAGGCACCAGCTTAGGTTCCTCCACCCCAAGTCGCAGGCAGAGACCTTCCTCAGCACCACAGGAAGGTCTCCGTACCTGAATGAGCTCCTCTTTGGAGCTGAACTCCGAGGCCATGACGTTCTGGCCGTCCACCACCCGTGTGAGCGAGATGTGCAGCCTCCCCGTGGCCAGCTGGTAGGAATCCTCAGGGAGCATCCGCTGCAGAACAGTCTTGATACTGGCCAGCAAGCTGCACTTGGGAGAGAGGGGGCCCAGGATGGTTTTCCTGACTTCTGCTGCCAGGGCAAAGAAGAATTCCTTCAGGTCATCTGGAACACAGGCGAGGGGAAGACGGAGAGAAAGTCAGTAAGCCCTGCTGCCCTGCCAGTTCCATGTTCCATCCTATTTTCGACACTCCTCGCAAATAAAGCCTCTGGCAGGCCCTCTGCGTGACCCCAGGGTGACGAGAGAGCGTGGCATCACCTCCGTGATGTCCTCAAAGGACAACATGTTGTTGTGACCTCACTGGTGAAATCCCAAGAGGAGCGCTCGAGGCAGGGATTAGGGAAAGGCTCCAAAGAGCCCCAGGAAGGGGGACACGGGCGCAGGTTTTGGGTGTCAGTGTGACTCGCACGGCACTTTCCTGCCTTCCACCTCTGGTTTTCCACATGGGCAGCCCCAGAGTCTGCCTGGGAATGCTGGGATGGCTCGGAGATGAGGACAAGGAGCAGCTCCTGTGCTTAGGGCTCTCCTGCAAGCCAAGTGTCCCGGGAGTCCCCGCTCACCTGAGCTCCCCCAGCAACCCGTGAGATAGTGTTAATGACAATTAACCAGGAGATGGATTAAAGGGGCAGAGCCCTGGAGCCCCAGCTGAGGGCTCGGGATGCTCGGGGTTTTAAAGGCTGTGCGGTGATGGGGAGGAAGAGGAGTGCAGCAAACCCCGCAGTCAGACGCCAAGGAGGGAGTTTGGTCCCTTTGCTGCCGTGGGGAGATCCCCTGGGGGAACATCCCAGCTTGGGGGTTAAATTCTTTCAGCAAAAAGCTTATCCAGCCCTGAAAAAGCCGTCCTTGCACGCCGGTGGGCTCCCTATGACCCAGCACAGAGCCTCGGCACCACGGCTTTGTAGGGCCAGAGGCTTCCGTGCTGCCTGCTGAGGTGGCATGGGCAGGGAGATGGATTAGATGGGGTGTCCAGAGGGCACCTGGAGCCACACAAGCATTAAGAGGGGTTATGTGTGTTTGAGCCGATGCTGAGGCCGTGTGGTGGCGATCAGTGCTCAGCGGGGTCACACGGGGTCCTCGGGGATCCCGAGAGAGACAGAGACACCCCAGGGAGGTGGTGCACCCCCAGCCGCCGTCTGGCTGCTCTGTGTCCTAACAAAAGGAGGAACATGTTAAAAATGCCCACAAGCTGCAGGGTGGGAGGTGAGAACAATCCCAGCCTGGGGGTTTTGGATCAGGGCACGCAAGGGATGACTGGCAGCAATGCCCTGCCTGTCCCTGCCTGCGCCAGCCTGGTGACCAGCCATGTCCCCAGGAGGTGACCTGTGGGGTGGCAGGGGACAGACTGGCTCCGGGAGCTGCCCAGGGCAGGGCAGGGGATGCGGACCCGGCTGCAGCCACCCCATGGCACACCAAACACACCTTTCACCCTCTTCTTGCCCCAGTGTGAGTTTGTGCCGCCTTCATTTTCCTTGTTAGAAACGCAGCCAGAGCCATCATTACCCACCCCTTCCCCTGGGGAAGAGAGTTTGGGCACAAGATCATCTCAACCCCTCTAAGTGGATGGTGTTTCCACCTCAGGGGAAGCAGAGCCCTGTTTCAGCACTGACGCCCCCAGCAAGAGCAGTTCCCAAATGTACTGACACTGCTGGACAGCCCCAGCTCCATCCATGTCACCAGCACGAGGAATCAGAGAGGAAATTTTGGGGTCCTTGCTGGTTTGTGGAGGAGTTCACCCCACATGGGCAGAAATGTTTATTTCTGCTTTTTTTAAAAAGCAGAGGCTTTGGGAACTGCATGTTTCTGGCTTCCTCCATTATTATTTGGCCCCTAAACCCCTCTGCTCCTCCTGAATGACCCCACTCCTTGAAGCAGAGCTTGAATCAGCCTTCAAAGCCTTAAGTCTTGTGTACACTTGTTTATACATGGGCACTAATTGGAATTATGGAAGGATGTGATTATTAGAAGTGGATTAACTGCTCTGAATTAATTCTACACGTGGTCCTGTTTCCACATTGTTGAAAGAGGGTCAGAGGAAACCTCTTTTGCGACAATAAGAGAAATCCCAGCCCTGGGTTGGAGCAGGGACTGCTGTTCTCCCTTCGGGCATATCCCACTGCTGAGCCCTTGAGCTTTTGCCACAGGGAAAGGTGCTCCAGCGCCTGGGAACAGGAACTGCACCACCTCTTCCCTTGTTCTGGGAAGGCTGAGAGGGATAACGCAAAGGGACATGCAAGCAGAGCTGTCAGCTCTATGGGAACCTGTGACTGCCACTCGTGTCCCTGCATTGCTAAGGGTCCCAAGAGACCTGACCCATAGGGGGCAAAGGGGCTTTACATGGGCACATCCCACGTAAATGCCAAGCCTGCAGCCACGTAGGCTTTCTTTGGGACACATCCCAGCTCCCCCCAGGCCTCCCGGCAGAAGGGGAGTTGTGCCAGGAGCAGGAAGACGAGCCAAGGGAATAGAGGAACACCCAGATTTCCCCACGCAGCATCTCCCCCACCATGTGACGGTGAACGTTCAGACTGTCACAACCGGCTAGTCCATCTCACACCGCCCAAAACCGCTCCAGCCGGGCTGCCTGTAAGAGGCAACACCTTGGGGTTCTTCAGTGCGACCCGAGTTCCAGCGTTATCACATCCCTGTCGCCGAATACCCCCAAAATCCTCAGGAATAGTGGAAGCCCCTAACGCTGCAATTTTAGCCCTAGAAACGGTCTTTTTAGTGCCAGGAAACAAGGCCTCACTTCATCTGCAGTTCTGGGAATGTATTTGGCCAACAAAAATGCTGCCTCCACACAGACACCACCACATCAGGTTTTCACCTGCTTATACATTGTTAACAAACAAAGACATTAATGTTCATTGCTTCTAAATTGCATCACTCCCTTTCATTAGTTAGTATTCTGTCCGCTATTATTCATTATTAATCTCTCATTGCTCGTACCAATTAGTTCATCCTTTTAGTCTGTTTAGCATCTTTTTCCTCTGGTGGGGGTTTTCCAGCACAAATGCTGAGCTTTTGTTTGTCTTCTTCATTATCTGCTGCTTTCTGCCAAAGCTCCTCGTCTTCAGATGTCCAGTTTCAACAACGCATCTTTCTCTCACGGCCTCTCAAGCTTAACTTTAAAACTTACACTTTTAGTATTTTTCCCAAGCTGTGTCCTCACAAAAGCTGCTTATGGCAACTTTTTGCTCTGTGCTGGCTAAAGGCAATTTAAGACCTAACGCACAACCTACGATTAATGGAAACAACTAATTAAAAGGCTCATTAGGTGCATTAAAAAACAAAAAGAAAAAAAATTACAAGGCTGTATCATTTCCAACATCCCCACCCCAGCATTTCAAGGCATCAGTTTTGAAACCAAACCTCTAAAATAAGGACATTGAGGTGGCGGTTTCCTTACCGAGGCCGACCCCGCACACCACGGCAGCGGCGATGAGGGACCCGGCTGATGATCCATAGACCTTGCCCGCGGATTTGAGGAGCTCCGGAGCCAGTTCCAGGAGGGACTGCACCACCCCGACCTGGTAGAGGGCCAGGAAGCCACTGCCCGAAAAGGAGAGGGAGAAAGGGGTGCTTGGACCCCGGAGATCCCCCCCAGGCATCTCGGGATCACCGTGGTGCGTCTGGCTCGCTGCCTTGGATTGTCCTTTCTCACCAGGTGGAAGCTCAGGCTCTCTTCTCCTCTGCTCCCTCCAGGCTCATGTCTGGTGCAGAGGGAGACCAGAAGATGGATTTTCTGCCTCCTTTTATGACAGCTCCCCGAGGCGTTGAGATTCGTGAGCTATTTTAATTGCTGCCTGTGCTAAAAACAGACATTTTCGCCTGATCAAAACAGCTCTTGTAATCCTCCACAACGGCCAAGCTGATGCTCAGGGCTGAATCGAGGCTCCCCCTCTCATTCCAAGGGGTCTGAGGTGCTCCAGGGGCTCTCCCAGGGATGGTCTCGGCGTCCCCGTGCCGGTCACTCTTGGAAACACCCGTGCAAAAATGTCTCTTTGCTTCGTGCTTTCTTCATCAAAGGGTGTTTTCCTAAATAGGATTCTCCCTCAATCCCAGCTTAGGCGCAGCTCAGTACTGAGGGAGTAAAGGCTTGTATAAGGCACTTAAAGCCAGAGGGTGTTACACAAGGGGTGGATGCAGGGCTGGGTTAGGCTTGCAAATATTCCTTATGCTTGCTCCCCATTGGAAGGGATTTTTCCTTGCCTGGCTCTTGGGTATCATTCTGGGGGTGCAAAAAGCAAAGAGCTGGGTTTGTTTTTCTCTCGCCCTCCCAACGAGGTCTTACAGAAGCATCACATTCCTCAGACCTGTGATTATTGAACCAAAATCAATGTGCCTTCGGGCTGTTTGCATTTCCTGGGGGACAGTTAAAAAAAAACACGGAGAAATTCAGGAGATTTCTTGTGCCTTTTCAGCCTCAATGATCCAATGCTGCTGCCAACATACAGAATAAAAAATTGCCATTTTTAACAGATTCACGTCGGTAAATACCGTGTGTTTATGTTGTCCAAATGCATACAGCCTGAACACTGAGAGTGAGTACTACGTATGTTGAAATTAAAGTTGTGTCTACACAACACTGGCATGTGGATAACGACAGGCTGAAGGAACAAGCTCTCCTTTGCATCAGCCTGACCAGGACAGTACATGGAAACAGAGGATGGCCCCAGCATCCCGAGAGATCCTTTGCAGTGCTGTTTCATCCCCAATTTTTATACCTTTTAACTTGTCCTCTCCAGCCACAGCTGTGTCCCCCCAACAAGAATTGTGTCCTGGGAGCAAGATGTGCAAACTGTCCCCGGGTTGAAGTGTCACAGTTCGGCAGGTGGACGTTGCCTGAGCCACCAGGTAAATGTCATGGCCAGGGCTGGTCTCTGGAGCTGCCTGGGTGTCAGGACACACAGCAGCTCCAAGACATACTGAAGAATTATCTGAGTTATCCTGGAGGTGAACAACTGCTTGAGCTACAACCACAGCCATACTGGAGCTTCTCATTTCTTGTCTTTCCAGTGTTTGATGTTTCGTGTTATCCCCTCATCGGGTGAGTCTCCCACACATTCCAGCCTTTCCACCAGCCTCCTGGTGATATCTGAGCTTTGATCTGCGTGATTCATGCCACTGGCTCCTGCAGCCCTTGGGAAAGCAAAAATCCCATCATTTAAAGGACTTTCTTCCAGCACTGGCAAGTCGATGAGAGACAAAACCATCATCTCTTGCTGCAACTGGTCCAAATACTCCAGGGCATGGGAAGTGCAGGAATGTTTGCACCCCGGATAGAATTGTTCCTGTGTTCCCTGGGCATTAACCGTGCCTGTTGTGCATGTCAGGCCCCCAAGGAATCCCACAGGCTCTGCGTGGAGAGGTGTAGGATGCTCCTCCTTCACTCGGGGATTGCACCACCTTGGTCATGCCCAGCCCCTACTGCCAAGACTTGGGAAAGGAAGGTGTGAATGATCCCACGGGACCTGCAGGAACACGTTCCTCTGTCCACACATTGCTCTGTCCTGAAGTGGGTCACGACAGGCTCCTCAAGTGGTGGGGTGGGGGGGTCCAAATCCCCCCTGCACCCTCCCCAGCTGCAAACACCGAGGCTCCAGGACCCCGTTCCAGGAGATGTCATCCCCCCTGGCTCAGCTCCGTGCTACTGTGAGATGAAACCTTGTCATCATCCTCTTAGTGTCAGCAAATTTTGCGTTAATTGGCTCATTAAGTGCTGGGCTGATTTCCTAAGCTGCCCTCCCTCCCCTGGCAAAGCAGGATTAGCAGGGACTGATGACTTTGGAGATGCAGGATGCCAGCAGCAGCCTGAGATGGTTTGGGGAGGAGGTCCCCAACTCCCACCGAGCAGCAGGGCTGTGCAGGGCACAGGGATGCTTCTTGCCCGGGCAGGATCAGTGCCCAGATGGCCGGTGTCCGTGATCCCAGGGATTTTCATGCAAGGGGATTGTCTTCGCTGTTGGAAGCCACAACAGGGTGTTTAGGGAAGGATGAAGGTAATGCCGAGAGTTGGAAACCGCTCAAACCCCCAGGACTAATAGCTTGCCCTTCTTTGAAACCTTCTTAACATCTTCGGTGGCCACAGGCAGTCAGGTTCTCAGTTTTATAACCGAAAGATTAATCCAAAGTGCTGGAGCTGCTCAAGAGAAGGGACAGGAGGTGCTGCACTAACAGCAGCTGTGGCTGCTCGTGACCTCATCCCGCTGGGCTGGGCTGGAGCAGCATCCCTGCTTTGGGCTGGCTTATCTGGGGGCAAGAGCCCCCCGTGCAAGGGGCTGAGCAGGTTTTGCCCCTTGTTTTCCCAGCACCACTGCCCTGATGGGTGGGAAAAGGCCCAGTGACCACAGAAGGAGAATATTTGGTTCAGCTGTGGAATTTGGAATCGCACGGGAGAAAAGAACAGGAGAGATGAGTTATTTTCCTCCCTGGTGTTTCACCTGGCAGGTGTGTCCCAGGTGCTGACGGAAGACGAAATCCTCTGGGAGGTCGGTGAGGAGACAGAACCCTTTTCTGCTCCATGCAAATCCCAACCCACCCCTGTCACCACATGAGCTCGGATGCAAAACAAACAGAGGCGTTGCAGGATTCTCCAGCTGGGTGCTCCCCACCTCCCCGACAGCAGCTCACCCCACCCCACCCGCAGCAAGGGGTGGGAGCACCGGGACACCTACGAACAGCCAAGGGCAGCTTTGTCCCTCCTGCATTAAAAGCCCCCCAGTTTGGTTCGTGGCCAGAAGGAGACACGGTGCTGACGCTGCGCTTGCTGTTGGCAGGATCCAGGAGCGGGATGTGATGCTTCTCACAGCCCTGATTACCCTGGGCTGCGTTAGGTGGAGCCCCTGCAAGGTAACCCCCCTCCTTGAGGCTCTTCAGTCACTGAACTCTCTGGGTCTGTGAGACTTGTCCTTAAAGGCTTTGCAAACAGAGACATTGATCTGGGTGGGGAAGGGCTGTTCCTGTCCTGCAAGGGCTCTGCTTCCCCATTTTCTGGTTTTTAGGGTTTTAAAAGGACTGAGAATCCAGGAGAGGAGATGCTGGAGAGACCCAGCTGGCACCAGGGGACTGTCACCCCACGCATGGCACTGACCCAGACCCACACATTTGTTTGACACCGCCATCACCTTCAACCATCCCGCCTCTTGCACACTCCAAACCCCAAAACTTCATCCCCTTCACCCCAGGCTGGGTCCAACCTCACAAGGGAGATGCTGCCGCTGGTGCCACCACGAGTCCTGGCAAACCCCTTTGCCCAGAGCTGCCTTAATCTATGGCCCTTCTTAGGGGTCTGGGCAAAGATTAGCTGGAAACACTCCCAGTGATTAGGTCTTAAATCCCTTTGACATTTCACATCTTCTTAGAGCTTGTAGGTGAGACCCCAGCAGCTGCAAATCCCCTCAGTCCTCGAGGGAGTGACAGCTCAGGAACGAGCTTTACCCAGTTCTTGGTGTCAGCCCAAGCTGCTTTGGGTACTAAATCTCCTTCTGCTCGAAAGGGAATGGCTATAAATTGTAAAAACGGCAAGACAGAGCTGTGGATCTGCTGTAAGAGCCCCTTGTGCCACTCAGCATCTGACGGGAAAGGTGCAGCCACAGCAGCTGGAGCAAAGCGAAGGTTATTCCACCTATAAACCTCACACGACACCCAGCAGATAAGCCTGGCTGGCATTTAGGCACCAATTTATTTGACTTCCAGGTTTTTTTCCAGACTGGATGCTTCTGCTGACCGCAGAAACTCCACAAATTCTATGCTACATTCAGAGAGACAGATAGAAAAGCAGGTAAATAAATACACGTGCACGAACACCAACAGCCCCCGAGGTTCAACGCATGCACTTGGCGGGAGCTAAAATGCAAACCCGGGGGGAAATCTGGGCTTAGTTTGATTTACAGACTCTTCACCCCCAGCCAGGCGGGGTTTTAGCCTTTCATACTGCTCCGGCTGTCGCTGGGCTTTTCCTTGGAAGATTTTAAATCCACGGCTCAGGAATTCACCCCACATACTGGTCACCATCAGGGATTGTCCTCCCATCAGCAAATCTTCATCCTCAGGTTCCCTGGCACCACAGGCCCTTCACAGAAGTCAGTGTCAGTCCGGGCTGTCACAGGGGTCTGTCCTGTGCTTCTCTCTGTTCTGCTGAGACAGAAGGAAACATTCACTGAATCACGGAATCATGCTTTGGGTTGGAAGGGACCTTAAAGCTCAGCTTGTTCCACCCCTCCCATGAGCAGGGACACCTTCCACCAGCCCAGGTTGCTCCAAGCCCCATCCAGCCTGGCCTTGGACACTTCCAGGGATGGGGCAGCCACGGCTTCTCTGGGCACTTGCCCTGACTTGCTCCTGGAAGCTCAGCCCCAGGCTCATCCTCCTCCTCACCTGGAGAATTTTGCCGTAGGGTGCAAAGGAATCCTCCAGATACCGTGTGCCGAAGCCCATGATCCTGTTCACCGCCTGGCTGCGGATTCCAGCCAGCCTGGCCGTGAGGTGGACCGTGAAGGCAAACTGGATCTCCTGGGGGTTGGCATCAGGTCTGCTGGCTGTCATTTCCCTCCGGACGTAGGCGTCGGCCAAGTTCTTGAACGAGTTGTAGGACATGTCTCTGAAGAACAGCTGCAGCCGCGCATCCTCCCTCACCTGGGCAAGAGAACACACGTCCTGAGCGAGTGACTCGGTGTGTCATCCCTGTGCCAGCGCCTTCCCTCCGTGCCAGGGTGGCAGCCGGGCGAGGACACGCAGCCAGCCACGATCACGCCCAGTCGGGGAATGAAGGGTTTTGCCGTTTCCTTGGTTTCACTGAGCGTTTCCCGCACCGGGGAAATCGATGGCGGGGTTGGATTTTCCAGCAGGGCAGAGCTTGGCCCAAATGCCCTCAGCTCTCCTCTCACCTGCCTGTCCAGCTCGTCTCCTGCGCTCCGGAGCAGGGCCACAATTCTCCTGATGGCTTCATCTGCAGAGAGAAACCCCACGTTACCTCCGGCGCCTTCTCCAAGCCGCCCATACCCAGATGCTGTGTTTGGTCCCCAGGAAAAATTCCCTGAGCAACATTTATCCACCCCCATCCCTCCAAACCCCATTTCAGCCTATTGCCAAGTGCTTTTCTACCCTCGCCCAACAAAACCACGCTCCTGATTTTTGCCTTTTGAGTGGTCTGCCGGAAGCTTTTCCTAGCCATGGCAGGGGATGGGAATGACATGATCTTTAAAGCCCTTTCCAAGTCAAACCATTCTGGGATTCTGTGAATTTCTCTCTCCCCATTCAAGCCATGATGCTGAAAATCTCACCCAAAGCCTTTGTATTCCCTGGATCAGGATTGAAGCGGGGGTTGCGTGCCTCGCAGGCTCTGCACGGGGACAAGTCTTGTGCACATATATTTCCTATAGGTGCCGGCAAGGGCAACACTCACCGACCACATCGGTGCCGGGTGGCTGCGGTGGCTCCTCCAATGCACTCGCTCTGCTCCCCTGGCTCTCGCTGCCCTGCACGATCAGCCCGATCTCCTCCGAGACTTGTGTGTAGTAGCCATCGGGCTGCTCCACCTCGGCTGGAAAAGAAACACGCGCTCAGAAGCGAGGATTATTTTTGTTGCGGACTCATTGGAAGGCAACAGCAGCTGCAGCAGGGAGGGGGTGTGCCCACCCCAGATCAGCGCATTCCCATGCGCCCTCTGAGCCACAGCTGAGCGGCTGCGACTCGCCCCAAATCCACCCAAGCTCTTCAGAAATCCCCTCGCCAGCGTTTTGGCACTGGAAGGGCTGGGGACAGTTGTCCCACGGGCTCTGCTGCTCCAGCTGCCCACACCTCTCCCCACAGCACATCTCAAGCAGCTTAACATTGGCCCTGGAGTGGCTTAGGACTTAATCTCAGGTCTCAAAAGCGGGTTTAAACTAAACCCCCGTGACCTTTGGTTGCCAGAGGGGCAAAAACCTGGGCTTGGGTGGTTACTGCCAACAGCAGGCTTGGGGTGACCTGTGCTCAAAGCACAGGCAGATCGACCCTTTCCTGGGGCAGCGGGTTGGGATTGGAATCTCCAAAACCCATCCCAAACCCCAGGAAGCTCCGGGAGGGCGATGCTTTGTTAGAACCCAGCAATAAACATGATGGTTTTCCCAAAGGAAGCCCAAGGAGGTCCCATTGGGTGTAGGGGTGGGTCAGGCTCAGGGGTAGGGGCTGTGGGGGTCCCACCTGGCGTGGCTGGTGCCAGGACATGCCGCAGGGGAAGGCAGCTGGGTCGCTTGGTCCTCGTCCCGGATCCCTCTCCTCGCTCCTCCTCCCCGTGCTTTTTCAAGGAGAAAACCTTCTTGATGCTTGTTTTCCTCTTCGAGGCTCTGCCCGGCATCGGGGATGTGCTTGAGTCTCCTCTGTGTTTCTTGGCTCCTTCTGGTTTGGAGCTTTGAGGAGCTTTGGCATCTTTTTCCTTGGTTTTTTGCCCCGCGTTTTCCTTCTGGTCCTCAGGGCTCCTCTTGAAGAAGAAATTTAAGAAAGTTTTCAGCCACGTTGGTTTTGAACCAGAATGTTGGGAAGAGTTTTTTGTGCTTTTCCTCTTGGGTTTCGACCCCTCCTTAGGGACCTCCTGGGGAGATATGCTGTCATCATCCAGGGTCTCCTCCAGGTCCAGCGCTTTGGGTGCCTCCTTTCGGTCCTTCTTGGGGCTGGATCTGGCACACGAGTACATGCAAAAGTCGCTTTCTGATCGTTGCAGTCCGTCTGTCTTTCTCCCTCGCCCTCCAACTTTCTCCTGGAGCGTTTTTTTGGCCACCGGTGGGTTCTCCCGGCAGCTCAGCGAGCGCCTGACATAAATCTCCAGCACCTTCTTGGCCCCTTGCCGGTCCAGCGAGAGGATCTTGCCCGATGGCTGCCTCCCCACGTCCCACCGAGGCATCTCCGCAGCCGGAGCCCGCATGGTGCTGTGGAGGAAAACAACATTTTCAGCCCCGTTTTTGTTTTGCCCAGGTGGCTGCAGGGTCGGGTTGGGCATGATGGAAATCCTCCCCACCCCACCCTGGAGCCCAGGGGTGTCTGAGGTTGTTAATGTTCCTGGTTAATGATCAGCCAGGTTTATAGTCGTTACCGGAGTGCTCCCGGTGCAGGGTTTTATGATGGATTACAGACACCACTGATAAAGGAACTGAAACTGCAGGGAGGAGGAGATGGGCCTGGCACATCTCAGGGTCATCATTCAGGCAGTTTCATCCAGTAAGGGTATCACCTGATACTATCCTATCATGCTTTTTGCAACGTGGTCCCACACTATGATGAAAAAATACACCCCAGGAACACCATACGCCCATCACACAACCCAGATTTTTATTTCCCCTTAAAGTACTGTCTGCTCACCAAAAAAGTCATTCCTCAACACGGCTGGGTGCTTCCAGCCCCTGGAGAGGCGAGGGGAAAGAGGGGCTCTTGCAAATCTCCTCAGTCACCTTGGGGTGACACAGCCCTGTTGTGAGTTCCCACCAGCACAGGGCTGTGAATGGACCTCAGCCCCCTTCTCCTTGCCTTTCCCAGCCCTTTTTCTCCATATTTACAAGCAAAAATGAAACCAGAGGGCTGTGACAGTGCTGGTTTTACCCTTGAAACCAATTTGATCCTTCAGAGAACCAGACCCAAACCAGACTTTCTCCACCACCGAAGAGCACAGCATGGAAACCTGGCACACTCAGCTGTACCAACCACCCTGGAGTTGGGCACCGACCTCCACTCAGACTCAATGAACACCATCACAACACCCAGTGCGCCCACCCACCCCACCTCGGCCTGTTTTTGGGATCAAGAAGACAAGATTCCTTCATTCACGCCAACACCAAAACCCCACCGACCACCCGACACCGAATCGATCCACCGAGTTTAATCACAGCAAAGCCACAACCCCCATCCCGACTTTGATGATTCCAGCGCATTGGCCACACCGTTCTTTATTTGCTGCTTCGGTTTTTACCTTTCCATCGGTATTTCTGCCCGTTTGGCCATAGGTCAAGACAAGCTCTTCGGCCACAGGCGCTGAGGGTTCTCAGGCTCTCCTGGGAGGTGCCTTTTTATACCCAACGCGGTGGCTGGCTGAGATAATTCCTATTTTTAGCAGCCATTCAGGTAGGAGAGCGGCCGATGCTTCCGCCTGGGATCCCCGTTATCACCGCCCTCCCGGCGGAAACCAGTGGGCGTGAGTTTCACTGGAGGAGAAAACTATTTCCTTATGACAAGTAGCAGCAAAACAGCGTTAAAAAAATCACCTGTCACCCAGTGTAAGTGCTGGCCTTTGAGACCAGCTATCTGAGGCAGCTGTTTGGCTTTGGGTTTGGTTGGGTTTGTTGTTTTTCACTGTGTATGACAGCTCATATGGGCTTTCCTGCGTTGTTTTGGTAAGGGGAAGTCGTGACTTTCTCGGACAAAAGAAGGAAGCAGGTTGCCCTGCTCGTGTCCCAGGAGTTTCCAGGATGGTGTTGTGGGACCCACAGGCACTCTGGAACACGGAGCTGTGGGGTTGTTGAGACACCGAATCAGACTCACAGAATATTCAGAGTTGGAAGGGACCCACAGGGACCATCGAGTCCAGCTCTTAAGTGAATGGCCCATAGAGGGATCAAACCCACAAAACCTTGGTGTTATTAGCACCATGCATGGCTGGGCTGCAACGTCCTCAAAACCCACCCTGGGGCCCTTCAGACAGCCCGAGCTCCCACCCCAAAACATGAACCAGCACCTGCTCATGACTCGTATCCTTCACGTCCCCGTGGCTCCCACTCAGCCTCTCCAGCGATGGAGCATCTCCCACCAGGCACATCCCAACACCTACAAACCACACCTGAGCCGAGAATATCTTCTGAAGATTAAACCTTTCTCACACTAAAGCTCCTTTTGGCCCCAAGGCCACACCTGTGCCCGCTGCCCCCCTCACCCACCTCCCCACCCCACGCCTGTGGCATCCTCTGGCACCTTCCCGCGTTCCTCATCACTATTTTGCCATCTGATGGCAAAATTCCGCACTGCACCTCACCGGGATGGAGCAGGATGCTTTTGCTGGGCAGCAGCTGTCAGCGTGCAGGCTTTGGAAAAACCCCTCTTGGAAAACCCCACGGAAAAGAATTCCAGCCCAGCAGGGCTGCATTGTCTCTGGTTTTCAGCTGGGACGATGTGCAGCCAAGGTTTCCCCCGGACAAAAAGGCTCTTTTCCTGATAAGGGGTTCAGTTGGCAAGCAGAACAGCCCGGGATTATGTTTTCTCTCTTCCTATAAACTCTCTGTGCCATAATTTCCTGTGGCTGGGAGAGATCCAGTCCACATCCCTCCATCTCTCCTGAACCCACACTGACGAATCAGAGCCTGGTATTGGTTAGGAATTACCTGGCCCACTATTTCAGCATCCCCACCAACTGATAAATAATTAAACCCTCTGTGAGGAGCTCTGTGCTGCTCCCCAACACATGTCCACATCCTTCCATAAGCAGGTCAATTATAGGGGAGGAGAAGCACTTTCAAAATCAATTTTGTTGGTTTTTTTCCTCTGAAACGTCCATAAAACAAAAAGCAACATCCACTCCAGCCACAGGGCACAGTTTGGCCACGTCCAGTCTGGAGATCCTGCTGTTGAAAATCATCCAAGACTGAGTCCAAACCCCACCCCTGCTCATGGATGTCTTCTGATGATTCAGCTGGGAATCAGTGTTGACTTAGGATCTCTTGCAGGCTTTTCCACCTTGTGGTAGCAATTCCGGACACAGCCTGGAGATGGGATACCCAAAGTCACTCCAGGAAAAATCTTGACCTGACCTCTGATCCTGGATCCAGATCTTCATCCAAGTTCAGATCCCTCCTGGGATTTGGGACACGCTCAAACCCAGTGGGGGAGAGGCATAAGGAAAAGCTGTTTGTAAGAGACTGAGACCAATCAAAACCCCATTACCAGAGCGAGGGGAGGGATCTGGATCCAAATTTGTCCACTTTTCTCATCAATACTGGGAGAGAAGCTGGCAGGAAATGTGGTCATGAGGAGGGAGCACTCAACACCAGGCCAGAGATGTTGGAGGGAAAAGCAGAACTAAAACCGTGGGGATGCAGGAGGGGATAATCGACTTCCTTGCAGGAAATTGCTTCAGAAGATGGAAGAAAACCAAGGGAAGGGTATTTCCCACACGAGGTGCAGAGGGTTACAACGGGCTCAGAAGGTGGCAAGGGTCACATCACCCAAATTTCTTGGGAACGAGACAGACAGGACACAGGCTGAGAGTGGACTTCAGGAAAACCCTCCTCTGCAGCAGGGTGGGACAATCTCAAATAGGTGTCATGGGGAGTTGGGAATCACCACCCCTGGGGGTCTTTAAGGCTTGGTGACCCAGAGCCACAGCCAACTCGAGTGGGTGTTGGAGGCTGCTGTTCAACATGGACCACAAAGGTCCCTTTGAGCCAACAACAACCACCTGGGCCCAAAAACACCAGCGGTTTCAGATCTGAAACGTAACAGGGGTGTTGAGGGGAGCACCTGAACCATGACAGGGGTGTTGAGAAGAGAACCAGAACCATGACAGGGGTGTTCAGAGAAACACCTGAACCATGATGGGGTGTTGAGGGGAGCACCTGAACCACGACAGGGGTGTTGAGAGGAGCACCTGAACCATGACAGGGGTGTCGAGGAGAGAACCTGAACCATGACAGGGGTGTTCAAACACCTGAACCATGACAGGGGTGTTGAGGGGAGCACCTGAACCATGACAGGGGTGTTGAGGGGAGCACCTGAACCATGACAGGGGTGTTGAGGGGAGCACCTGAACCATGACAGGGGTGTTGAGGGGAGCACCTGAACCATGACAGGGGTGTTGAGGGGAGCACCTGAACCATGACAGGGGTGTTGAGGGGAGCACCTGAACCATGACAGGGGTGTTGAGGGGAGCACCTGAACCATGACAGGGGTGTTGAGGGGAGCACCTGAACCATGACAGGGGTGTTGAGGGGAGCACCTGAACCATGACAGGGGTGTTGAGGGGAGCACCTGAACCATGACAGGGGTGTTGAGGGGAGCACCTGAACCATGACAGGGGTGTTGAGGGGAGCACCTGAACCATGACAGGGGTGTTGAGGGGAGCACCTGAACCATGACAGGGGTGTTGAGGGGAGCACCTGAACCATGACAGGGGTGTTGAGGGGAGCACCTGAACCATGACAGGGGTGTTGAGGGGAGCACCTGAACCATGACAGGGGTGTTGAGGGGAGCACCTGAACTACGATGGGGTGTTGAGGGGAGACACTACTCCTTGCACTGGCTACAGTTCGGGTGGACAGCACAGCCAACACGTGGCTTTGGTGGACACCTCACAGCCCAGTTGTGCGGTTCCTCTGATCCAAGAGAGTGCTGGGCACCAGCCTCCAAAGCTGATCCTCTTCCCCTCCCGCCCTGAGCCTGGTTTTAGCTGCTTCCCCCACCAGAGGAGCAGTGTGAGAAAACAGCCACTGAGCAATGCCCTGCCCCAGACACCACCAGACTTGGGGCTGCTGAAGTGCTGGTGATGTCCTCCAGGGATCCAAGCACCTGCAAACCTTCGGGAAAGCCCACAAGAGGCACCTGCCTGTGTTCCGCTTTCCTTGGACTCCAGCCGTGCCAAAAGCCACCGCGATTTCACGCTCTCCCTCCCCACACAGCCACACCAAACTCGCCGGGAGCAAGCAGTGGTTACTCCGTTGTTTACCAACGGGGATGGGTCCCCATTCCAGGAAAGCAGCGGATTTACAGCCCTCCTGGCTCCGTTTATAGCAGGGAAAGACACACACATTGGCCCAGGGAGGACACGAGAGCTTCCCGGGAACTCGCTCATGGTCCCAGCCCATCCTTGAGCAGCTGTCCTTGGATTTTCACCCGCCAGCACGAGGAGTGTTGAGGGCTTTTGGCAGCTTCCCAGGCAGGAGAGGAAATCCCCGGCCAAGTCCAGAGCGATCCTTAGTCATCGCAGCAAAAACAAGTGAAGAGAGGTCATATCACACACTCCCTGTGAGCACGAGCACCAGGGTCACCAGCTGTCACCTCCTCCAACGCAACAAGTACGCAGGTTGGAAAAGCCATGGATTGCTCCGGAGCCATCGGGGCTGTTTCCATGGCAAGAAAGTGGAGGGATGTCTTGTTAAGAGAAGATCGTGGCAAAGCGCGCTCACGGGTGTGCATTCCAGGAGTGGCACGGGGAAGGAGCTCTGCTGTCCCACCAAAGATGTCCCCCAGGGCTGAGCAGAATTTCCACCTATTCTGATGGATTTCATCCCAAGAAAGATCTGGGTTTAATCCTCCCTGGGATAAAAAAGCCCACTTTGTGGGGGGAAGGATAAGGTCTGGGTGCTTCACGGCACCTTCCTGCTGTGCTGCATCCCCAGGCTGCAGCTTGGTGGGTGCTGGGTGGCCTCCAGCCCCTCTCCTAGCATGGATTTTGGCCTCCCCTCCTGCCCAGGGTCTCCCACAGGCTGTGACCTTACACTCCTTTACCCCACTAGAGCTTCTCATTTCCTTCTCCTCCCTCACTTAAATTGTCAAGAACCTCTGTTTTGCCAACGAGCTGGTGATTTTTTTCTGGAAGTGAAACTTCTCAGCCAGTGCTTCCAGAGCTGTGGTTCTGCTGAAGCTTTGCCAACCGGCCATCACCCATCCCACCACCATCCCTTGCTGGCTGCAGCCCACCAGCACCTCCAGGCTCCAGCTGCAAAGTAGTTTTAGAGGAGCAGCACCAGTTACAGCAGAAAGGAACTGTGTTTTCAGGTTGGAAACAACCCAGTTTTGGTGCAAAACACCACGTGTTTGTGCTGTGTTCACCCATCAGCCGCCGAGCAGCTCAGACTGGTGCACTCTGCTTTAGGAGCTGCCCAAAGATCTTGGGAGCAAGATTTGGCTGCCCACAGGAGCTGCTTTCAAAGGAGGAAAGCTGGAGTTTTCCAGTTTCAGACCTTGGACCAGCAAGAAGGGGGATTTTCAACCTGACGCAGTCACAGGATTTTATTTCCTCAGTGAAAAGCCATGTGAAAACATTAGTGGATATTTTCTATTTCCAAACACACTCTGTTCCCCCCAGGGATTCCTGCTTCAAACTCAAAGCAAACAGCCACATATCTGACCACAACTGGGCTCATACTCATTACTAGCTTTGTTTCTTTTCACATTCTTTAATCAGCTCATTACAAAAAGCGTTACCTGGAGGGGGTGGAGTTAAAGTGAGAACCAACTTAGGGCACCCCTGGGGCTTCAGCCAGGCCTGAGCCAGGTGGATATTTCCCCAGAGGAGCCAGTGAGATCCCTGCACGCAGCATTTCTGCAACATAAGTCCATTTTCAGGTCGGGGAAATGGCTCAGATTCAGAGCAGCACATCGACGCTCAGGGACACCACCTGCTGCCAAAGATGCTCAGCCCAGAGCACACGCTCTGGTCTGCTCAGCACGTCTCGCTCTAAGAACAGAGGGATCTCCACCAGCAAGTTTGAGCCTTAAAGACAAGCACCACATTTTTCAGAGCAAAAATTATCACCTTCTCTCTGCGAGGACAGGAGAGAAGCAGAAACCCACACACATTCACCTGCGCTTTCAGGGCCGGGAGCAGTTTCTGGGTATGTTTTGCTAATGGAAACCCAGAGATGTCCCAGCTTTGGCTCAGGGTAGGTTTTGAAATCCAGGGCCAGCTCTGTGTCCCTTCTGCCCAGGAGATGCAAGAGATAGCAGCACTTCCCAGCAGAGCACAAGTCTGTGATGTACCTCCAGAGGTCTCCTATGGCGAAACCTCCAGGGGGTCTTCTTTCAAATCTTCCTGGTCCTCGCTCTCTAGCTGCTCCAGTTTGCTGGATTTCTCATGGACAATCTCCCCAGGAGTCTTCAAAAACCTGCAATACATTTATTTTTTTTCTTTTTCATTTTAATGGCATGTCCAAACCCAGCCCCAAACCAGGCTGTAAACGCTGGACCCTTTACCCTCAACAAGGCCAGGTTGGACAGGGCTTGGAGCAACCTGGTCTAGTGGAAGGTATCCCTGTCCATGGCAGGGGAGTGGAACAAGATGAGCTTTAAGGTCCCTTCCAACCCAAGCCATGATCAGTTGAGCTCTGGAGCTCACCAGAGGGGATCTGCCATCCTTGGGCTTTCCTGAGGATCCCAACTCTTGCTTGAAACCCAGGAAGCATCGTCAGATGGGACGTGGAGCCCAGGCAGCTCAGCTCCCAGCTGGCACACGACAGGTCCTGGACAGAGACCCACCAGGGTGCCTCTTTCCTCTGTTCTGCTTCATCTCACCTGAACAGCAGCTTCTGCCCTGGCTCCTTTTTGATGATGTTGAGTTTGTAGTAATGTCTCAGTGCTCGTGACATCTTCTCATAGGTCATGTTCACCCGGTTCTGGAAGGAGGAAATAATTGTGGGGTGTTGAGTCAAAGCAAGCGCCAACACCTGGTTTGGGTCTGTCTGCGGTGGAACCACACGTGGGACATTCTAGGTGGTTCCAGTGTGGGTCTCTAACCCAGACTGGCTTCACAGCCATCCCGGTTTGCTTTCCAGGGAGTGAGAAAGTCCCTCCTTAATCAGCAGTTGGCACCTCTCACTAACCCAGCACCCACCGTGCCCTCTTTCCCCATCCCTGTGCCATCAGCCCTGAGCAAGAGATCATGGAAGGGACACGCAGAAGCCCAGGGGGTCGCAAATTTGTTCTCAGCTGCATTTACCTTGTGGTTGCCCCAGAGCTGGGCGAGTCCATTTGGGTTAACGACCCGGAAGACCTTGGCTTCCTTGTCTTCCCACCTGATGTAGGGCTCGTAGCGGCTGTCGGAGAGCAGCTGGTACACGTAGTCCCACAGCAACCTGCAGTCTGACCATTGCGGGGGGATAAATGGTCACAGAGCCCCCGCTGTGCTCCACGAGGGTGGGTCAGCAACGGGACTGAACACGGCAGCAGGGACAATAAACATCAGAAGAGCCCTGAGGACTTTTACTGTGAGATCTCAAAACACAAGCAGGAACTGGAATTTTTCAGGTGGGGAACCTGAGGTGGAGAAGCGTGAAATAAAGGGGAGGGAGACAGATAAGCAGAGGGGACAAAGCCCTATCTTGTTTCCCCAAGGAGCCAGGCTATAAATTCATAATTACCTGCAATTTTCCCATCCACTGGGGCTGCCAGGGTTGTAGGAGAGGAGCAGATGGCACCTGTGCTGCCGCTACCTTCTGAGCTGTGATGGGAGAGGTTCAGTGGCTCCACGGGGCTGTGGAACACGGGCTGTTCTGCACAGCCCAGCCGGGGGGGAACCACAACTGGAGCAGCCTCAGCACTGCAGTCTGTCTCTGCAAATTAAAAAAAAACAAACCAAAACAAATAAACACCCTGTGGCACATTAAGGCAGGTCCCAGATCTTCCAAAGCCCTGAAACTGGAGGGGAGGGACAGCCCAGTGTGATTTCCAGTGTGAGGAAAGCACGGGAATTTCCTAAGGAAGAAAGTCCAGGTGGGTCAGAGGAGATGCCAGGTAGGGTAAGGGTCAGATACAGAGTTAGAACTGGCACAAGGGGATGCACCAGAGCACAGGCACCCCCTGGTAAATTGTTGTGGGGATTTAAGGTGCTCATTACTTTACACAGAAGTGCTCAGGATCCACCTCCCAGCTTCCAGACCCACCTCCACGCTCAGCCAGCCACTGTTACCACCCTCTCCCCTCCCTGGGCTCCCCAAGGGCACTAATAACCCTCGCTGGTCTCTCCCCACCCCACCATTTGGCCCAGAAGCTCTATTGAAGCTCAGCCCTGGCTCCTCAGCCCTCTCCCAGCTATGCTGCAGGGCCAGTCTCCAGCAGGGCTGTGCCTCTGCCTGGCTATTGACCCTTCCCATTGATCTCAATCTGCAGGTAGATTTCTTTGGGAAGTCACAGACTTGCCTGGTCACCAGAGACCCGCCTGGTGCTGCCTTCTGACCAGACCTGCTTCATCACTACAAACCCCCCAGATGACCTGGACTTCGTTGGACCTGGTTGCCTCTCTCAGGTGGTGTGGGATGGGTTCAGCTGGCTGAGCTCCAAACCCCAGGTATGTGCAACCCACTTGGAGCTGTGGGCAGGTTCTACTTGCTGGGCAGCTGCTGTTCTCCATCCTACCTTCCTCCTGTTCTCCATCCTACCTTCCTCCATGCTCCTGGCCTTCCCAAAGGGGGAGTTCAGCAAAGGGCTGCACACCAGAGCTCTTCTTTGAGTCTTAATGAACTGGAGTATTTCATAAAGCACATCACCTGCAGGGGAGGAAACTCTGCTCAGATGACTTTGGGTAACAGTCTCTCTCAAGGTGATGTTGCTGAAGTTATAACACAATAACAAGGTTATTCCCCATCCCAAACCATTTGCAGTGCAGAAGGACTGGAGAGAGGAAGAGGGTTGTCCTTGTCTCCAGCACCAAAGCACTAAAGCCTGGTCTGCTGGGACCCAACCAGCCCTGCTCAGCAGGTCACGACTTGTGCTTGGATGATCCATGAAAGCCCCTCGCCCTGGGTCTAACCTGAGCTTGGAGCTCGGTGTCTGAAGTCCTCCTTGGTGAGGATACACAGGGCTTTTCCATTCATTTCGAACTTGCTTTCGTCAGTTTGCCGAAGGGAATATTCTTTCTCAGCCCATCTTAGCCAGTGGATCACATCATCCTTGCTCCACAGCGAGGGCTGGATTCCTGAAACCAGGAGCAGCCTCTGAAACAACTCTGTCTCCACCCTCAAAACTGCTGAGGGGCAGGGTGGGATTTCTTCTCCATCACCAAACTTTCCCTCTGTATTAAGCACTCACAAATCAAAAGCACCCCAAAGAGAGAGAATGAACCCTGATGATGCCTTGTCCCTCTTGCCAGCAGGGAATGGTGCCTGGGTGGGACATTGTGGCTGGACCCACCACATCTCACCATGGCCTGTTGTAAGCAGCATTGAGTTGCTCAAGCTCTACTCACTCAGCCTGCCTGGAAGCGTGAAGATCTCCCCAACACCAACGGGTGGGTGTCTAGCCTGGGATGGGGATGGTAACGAAGCTGCCACGACAGGGCTGGAAGAGCTGATGGCCACTTTGCCCTGGGGAAAAGAGATCAGACACATCACTGGGGTCAACTCCCAGCTCTGATCCTGCCTTTGCTTTGGAGATGCCTCTACCTGCTCCAGTATTTTCTAACTGGTTTCTCATGGCATCGTGTTGTGCTGTCTGCAGCTCTTCCATATGTCTTCCTGACATTCTTCCTTGTCCCAGCCCCAGCAGGAGTCTCTGGTTGCCCAAGTCAGTGTTAGTAGCCAGAGAGTCCCCTCTCTTTCTCCGGCTCTTGTCTTTAGCAGAGGATTCTGCCCTCATTCAGGCACTGGAAGGGGGTTATCCATCCCCACTGCCCTATGGCTGCAAGATGGAGCCAAGACTGGCTGACCCTGCAGTGTCTGCACTGGCTCTCAGTTCCTACAGGATCCTCAGATTCTCGTTGGGATTCCTGGGGTTTTAGGACAGCATTTCAATTATCTAGAGATGCGAAATGGAGCTGGCAATAGTGCTTAGATTTTGTCTTAAAAACACTGTATGAAGAGAGCTCTCCAACTTTATCCCCAGTGATCATTTGGGCATAAGGGGAAATGACCATCCCACTCCTCCTGTTCACCAGCCATTAAGTTCCAGCCCCTCAAGAATTACTTTTGCCTTTCAGCCAGAGCTCGTGAGCCACAAGGGAGCTCAGATCCTGCTTCCAGCCCCATCTAGATCTTGAAATATTGCTGGCATCCAAGCAGATAATGTTTCCCCTTAAAAATCTATTAATGTGAATCCCAGCAATTTCTCAACTTCAGCCACTGGAAAATTAACAGTTTTGCTGGCAAATGGTATTTTCTAAAGCAGTTGCCAGCTCTGAGCATTTAAGGCTCAGGCAGGTTTTTGGAGGTGGTTAAAGCAGCCATCCCTTGACTATGTGGAGGGAGAGAGGAGTTGAGCACCCTGAAAATCAGAGGTTAAGAAAATTACATTGCTGGAGGTTGGAAACATCTTAAATGGAAAACTGATGTTCCCAGAACCAGGAGAATGGGAGACAGGAGCAATGCACTGCATCCCTCCAGGGAAAAAACCTTCCACAGGAGTTGCAGCAGGTCAGTGAGTGGTTTTCCTCAGCAGAAGGACAGTTTGGTGGCTGCTGGTTGTCTCTAGGTTGGATTTAGCAAAGCAGGCAGCTCCATGACATGGCACAAGGAAACCAGTGTCAGACAAGGACTCCAGAATAACCTCTGAGCAGGCTTGGCAGCAATGCAAACTGTTTTTCAGATTCATTCTAAGCAACAAGCTATGGGGAAAATAAAAGTGAAAGAAATGAGTAGTGTATTTTGTCTCAAGCTCTCTAAAAGTTACTTTATTTTCCCATTGGTGCAACTCTCTTATAACGAGATTTAGAGTAAAAATTGAACAAATCTGGTGTTTGTCTTGCTCCTAAAGATTTTTAGGCCGTGAGATACACTCTGAATTTTTATTCCTTTATCCTGATTTTACGTTCTTGCTTTTATCTCCACTTAGCCGCTTCCATGCATTTCCAACAGTTTGCTTCAAGAGGAAATACTGTCCTTGGAGAAGTTGGACTGGGAAAGCCAGGAAAAGAGGGCAAAAAGGAACACCCAGGACATTTGGAGGTGGATGGAATTGGAGGGGGGGGTCACTCCCCCACCCGGGGCATGATCCTCCACCTCGAATGGAGTGGGAGAGAGCCCTGGGGGACGGGGAGGAGAGAGGACAAGGGCAGGGGCGGGCAGCGGGCTGTCCCTACCTGCATCCCCGGGGGCGGTGGGCGCTGTCCCGGTGCCCGGAGGGTCCCGGTGTCCGGAGGGTCCCGGCCCCGCGGCCGCTGCGGCTTCGGAGCGACTGTGGCGAAAAACGAAATCGAAACGAGCCGGAGCCTCGGGAGGCAAGAGAGCGGCGTGGGGCAGCACCGGGGGCCGTGTCGTTCACCCCACCACCCCACTCCGCCCCTCCCGGGGTCGTGGACCCGAAGCTCCTCCAGCGCCTCCTGCGGGTCCCGCTCCGTCCGAGGGATCCCGACCCGCTCGGGGCACCCCGATCCTCCCGGGGCATCCGGCTCCTTTCAGGGGGTCCCGATCCTCCCAGGGCATCCTGCTCTGCCCAGGGGTTCCCGATCGTCCCAGGCATCCCGTTCCATCCAGAGGGATCCCGCTCCGTCCGAGGGGTCCCGATCCTCCCAGGGCATCCCGCTCCATCCAGGGGGGTCCTGATCCTTTCAGGACATCCTGCTCCGTCCAGGGGGGTCCTGATCCTCCCAGGGCATCCCGGTCCATTCAGGGGGATCCGGCTCCGTCCCGGGAATCCCGCTCCGTCCGAGGGGTCCCGATCCTCCCAGGGCATCCCAGTCCGCCCAGGGGGATCCCGCTCCGTCCGAGGGGTCCCGATCTTCCCAGGGCATCCCAATCCATCCAGGGGGATCCCGCTCCGTTCGAGAGGTCCCGATCCTTTCAGGGCATTCCGCTCTATCCAGGGGGGTCCCGATCCGTCCGAGGGGTCCCGCCCCGCACCGGGGAACCCCCTTCTCCCGGGATCCCGTCCGGGGGATGTTGTCCCCGGATCCCTGCGGAGCGCGGACACGCGGCTGGAGGAGGGAGGGACGTCGGGAGCACCTCGAGCACCGGGGCTCGTCCTTTCCCTGCCGCGGGCGGGGCCGGGGGCCCGGGAGCAGCGGGAGGTGGGCGCTCACCTGTAAGGGGCGCTCACCTGTAAGGGACGCTCACCTGTAAGGGGCACCGCACGTGGTGGGGGTCTACACGTAACTGGGAGGCACTGGGATAGACTGGGAGGGCATGGGACGGGATTGGGAGGGACAAAAAGGGCTCTTCTAGAAAGAAAAAGAGCACTGGGGGGGGGAAGGAACAGGGAGGGCGCTGGGGTAGACTGGGATAGACTTGGAAGGGGTTAGATGAGACTGGGAAGGACTGGGAGGCATTTTTAGGGATAAAAAGGGCACTGGGAGTGGCCTGGGAGGCACTGGGATAGAGCGGGAGGGGACTGGGGAGAATTGGGAGGGAACTGGAATACCCTTGGAAGGGATTGGATGAGACTGGGATGGACTGGGAGGCACTTTTTAGGAACAAGAGGGACAGTGGGATGCACTGGGAGGACACTGGGAGGTACTGGGAGGACGTTGGGATACCCTGGGAGGACACTGGGATGCCCTGGGAGAGCACTGGGATGTACTGGGAGGGACCTGAGAGGACACTGGGATACCCTGGGAGGACACTGGGATGCCCTGGGAGAGCACTGGGATGTACTGGGAGGGACCTGAGAGGACACTGGGATACCCTGGGAGGACACTGGGATGCCCTGGGAGACCACTGGGATGTACTGGGAGGGACCTGAGAGGACACTGGGATGCCCTGGGAGACCACTGGGACGTACTGGGAGGACATAGGGATGTACTGGGACAGCACTGGTTTGTACTGGGATGACACTGGGCTGTACTGGGAGAACACAGCTGTGTACTGGGAGGACACTGGTTTATACTGGGAGACCTCCAGCCCCCGCCACCACAGGCGCCCTCGCGCCCCGCCCCTTCCCGCTCCCTCGCTTTCCATTGGCCAGCTGGGATGCCAATCACACCGCGGGGGCCAATCGCGCGTGGGCGTGGGCGGTGGGCGGTGCTTGGCGGCGGGGCCCCGCCCACCGCCCGCCTGAGGGAGCGGCCGCGTTGGGGACGCGGTGAGTGAGGCCTGGGGTGGGGGAAGCTCGGCCGGGGGCCCTTTCAGGGCTTTGGGGCACCCTTTGGGAGCCTTTAGGGACCTTCACGGCCTTCTCTGTGCTGTGAGCGCGGTTACGGGCCCGCGGGTGTGCTGTGTGCCCGGGGAATGGGGTGGAGTGGCGTGGGGGGGCCTTCCCTGCCCAGCGGGAATGGAGGATTGGGGG
>VWZF01000510.1:530959-573212 GCA_013396755.1 Sclerurus mexicanus | reverse complement strand
TGGGGTCTCAGGGGACATGGAGGAGGGAGATGAGGGGGCTGTGGGGTCTCAGGGGACATGGAGGAGGGAGATGAGTGGGCTGTGGGGTCTCAGGGGACATGGAGGAGGGAGATGAGGGGTCTCTGGGGTCTCAGGGGACATGGAGGAGGGGTCTCTGAGGGTGTTACAAGGGGCTTCGTTGTTGTCAATGGGCCTGGCAGGCCTTGAGGGCTGCTCTGGGTGTCTGGGGACAGAGCCTTGTGTGCACTGAGGGGGAACATCTGCAGGGCTGGGGGTGCCACCACCTTTTTTCTGTTTACTTGGGAAGGGGGTCTTTGGGGTGTCTCCTATACTCTCTTTGGCAGGGGCTGTTAGTGCTGCATCCCTGTGTCCCTGCCATGTCACCCTGTTCCCTGGGCTGTGTGGGAGCCAGGACTGTGCCCTGTGCTGAGGCTGCTGCTGTGCCCACCACCCCCGGAGTGGAAGGAGCCTCCCCTCAGGGTGCTGCCTGGTCACACACTGCCCTCCTACGCCTGTTCTGCAGCTCTAGGCTGGTTCAGTACTATTCTTAGCATGTTTTTAGGCTTGAGTTTACCTTCCTTGTTTTCCCTCCTTTCTGTCCCCACTGTTCTTTGAAAGGAGCAGCTGTTTCTAAGGGGTTTTGCCCTAAATAAGTGGGTGAGACCTCAGCTCACCTTTGCGTGTAGGCACCTTTTTGTGTCGTACCTGATCCTGCCTCTCTCTGTGCTGCATTCTCAGTGAGCTGAGGCTTTTATAACAATGCAAACATTTTTGGGCATGATGTTTGATGAGACCAAGGGCTGGTGCTGCACCTGAGTTGTGGCAGCCCCCAGGATCAATCCAGGCTGGGGATGAACAGATCGAGAGCAGCCCTGGGGAGAAGGACGTAGGGATGAGAGGCTGGACATGCCCTGTCCATGTGCATTGGCACCCAAAAACCCTGCTGTGTGCTGGGCTGATCCCACAGTGTGGGCAGCAGGGCAAGAGGGGATTCTGCCCCTCTGCCCCACTCAGGTGAGACCCCACCTGCAGCGCTGTCTCCAGCTTTGGGTTCCCAAACACAGGAAGGACATGGAACTGCTGGAGCGAGTCCAGAGGAGGCACCAGGATGATCAGAGGGATGGAGCAGCTCTGCTGGGAGGAAAGGCTGGGAGAATTGGGATTGTTCAGCCTGGAGAAGAGAAGCTTCAGGGTGACCTAATTGTGGCCTTCCAGGACCTGAAGGAGCTGACAGGAAAGGTGGAGAGAGACTATTTACAGGGGCCTGGAGTGACAGGACAAGGGGAAATAGATTTACACTGACAGAGAGTAGGTTTAGATTGGATATTGGGAAGAAATTATTCCCTATGAGGGAGGTGAGACCCTGGCACAGGTTGGGCAGAGAAGCTGTGGCTGCCCCATCCCTGGAAGTGTCCAAGGCCAGGCTGGACAGGGCTTGGGGCAACCTGGGCTAGTGGAAAGGATGCAACAAGCTGAGCTTTAAGATCCCTTCCAACCCAAACCATTCTGGGATTCTGTAAACTTGGGTACCTCTGTGGGGGGAGTATTTTGAATTACTTTGCCAGGGTTGCTGCAAACTCAAATCCTGTTGTAGCAGTAGGTTGTGGCTTTAAGGCAGCAAGTTCTCCCTGTGTGTGCCTTATCCTCACCTCAGTCCAAATCCTTCCTGCTGGCATTAGCACAGTTCATCAGGAGGAGGTTGTGTCTGGGAATCAGTGGGAAGGCTCAGCTTTCCCTGCTGAGGTGTGTCCTTGTTTACCCCGTGCCGGGACTGTGAGGCTGCACTGCACTGCACACAGTCAGCTGGATGTTAGGGTTATAAATACCTCAGTTCAGAGAAGTGGTTTTTCTGATGTAAACATCAGAACAGGTGAATTACTGTGGGTTAGTGTGTAGGCAAAGCTACTTGTGAGAGTTGTTATTATTTTTCAGGCTGGATTGCCACGTGCCTTTATTACTCTTCCATTTGGGGACACAGTCACCTTTTACCAAAATAGCCCGATGCTGTTTACAACATCTCTGTACTTACATCACTGAAAAAAATGCTCTTTTACAGAGCAGCCTGTGCAACAATTGTTTATACTGCTACAATTGTCTTTATTTTCTGTAATGACATGCACGTTAAAGAGTCTTCTATGGTCTGATCTTATGGTTAAAATGCAGCAGCTTATGTAGAATAACTCTGAGTGAAACCTGTGCAGAAGATTGTGTCCAGACTTATTTCAGCTTATCTTAAATTAATTAAGAACAGGTTAAAGTAAGTTCCTCTGTCATGGAAATAGATGTGTTTCAAGACAGACCTATTTGCAGCACATGAAAAGCTTTTTGATTTCTTTCAGTGCTATCTTTTGCTTGTAAAGTTGAAGAGGTTGAATTGGCCTTGAAAGGAATGGTCTCTGTGGTAGGAGTTCATCACATCATTTTATTTTTGAGGAGCAATCTGGTCTGTATTTACTCTGAGTGGAGTTCAGTGAGCCCAGTCAAGCTGCTCGTGCTGACCTGGAAGAAGTTGTAGTTGAAAGGACCAAACTGGTTATTTTTGTTCTCAGCAGAGGTGAGAACCACGTTATAGTAGAGCCATTCGAACATTGATGTAGATTGCATGGACCTACAGGCAGAGAAAGTGGTAGGGTTTTTGTTATTTTATTCTTTTGGGCGTGTTTCTTGGGTTTGTTTGTTTTTTCTGGACAGGTTTTGAGACAGTTCTTTGAGTGGAAGGTAAGATAGTAATTCCAGAGGCCTCATCACTGATCATCTCTGTGCAAACAGAAATGTATCACTTAAGATCCCTCTTAGTCTGTTGGATATGTTCAAAATCACTCAAAGTTACACTTTATTTTCCTGTGCTCCAGAGGAAGCCTTACCTGAGCTATGCACAGCATAAAGTATTTTTAACCATCAGAATTGAGAAATCCTCTTACTTGAGCTGATTTGATCATAAATCTGATCTTACCTCAGTCTGAGGTACCTTCGTGTCTTGGCATGTTCAGCCTTTGCTTCTCAGAATCCAAGAGGTTTCATAACCACTGGCTCGGAGTTTGCTGTTCAGGTTATTGTAACATTTTTTGTGTGTGGTGACTCAGTCTGTCTCTGCAGGTCATGAGAAGAATCATCATCTTGGTTTATTAGTTGCTGCTTTCAGCACCAAGTTTGGGCCATGCCAGGATGTGTTTGTCACTCGACCTCGTCTTGAACTCATTCCATATGCCAGTGACAGGCAGCCAGGTGTTTAGATCACAGTGTAGCAGCACAGTCAAGGGAAGCAGAGTATAATGTTATTTAAAAATGTTGCTATTAACTCTACTTTAAACACCTGAAAACCCACAAGTACAAAATCTTGGGTGTAGAGAAAGGTGAATAACACTTCACCCTTTGTAATGAATTTGCTCCAAGGCTCCAGTGCTGTAGTTAACAACACCTTTGTCCCCTTTTGCCAAAAGCTGTGCTCATAAAGGGACATTGGCCAAGAAGTGGGACTGGATTAATAATTGCATCAGAGTTGCAGAGTCCTGTTAAGAAAGTCACTGCAAGATGAGAGGCCAACTCAGCAGCCAAATAACTTGTGAAAGGAGCCTTGCAGGGCTCCCTGAAACTGCACGTCCCTGTGTGCTCTCCCTTTGTTACCTGTTCTTGCCAAAGCCACTCTCAGAGACTCTTCCTCCTTCTAGAAAATTTGATAAATACAAAGTGAGTCTCCCCAAAGCTTCAGCTCAGGACGCACTCTGGAACCGCTGTGTTCTGCTTTGGGATCCCAGAGGAGTGTGTGGATAATGAGCTCTTTCTTTACAAGAAAAATGCTGAGTTGGTGCCTGCTGATAAAGGTCACTTGAGCTGTCTAAAGGATCTCCTGATTTTTAAATATCCTGCTTAATAAAAAGTTAGTTTAGCTAGAGGGTTGGTTTGTTAGTGGCTAATTTAACCCACATCCAGGCAAGCAGCATAATAAACACTATCTGTGAGGGAATGTGAAAGGATGGGGAGCCACCAGCATTTTTTTTCTCTACTTTATTCATAAGTAGCATAACCAGAGCTAATGCTGAGTTCAGAAATTACCAATTTGGTAAAATGAATGTTTTCTGTAGAAGAAATGTGACTGCAATATCTGTTTTTTGAGTAGACCTGGCCAGACTGTTGATGAAAACTCCTCTCATTTCAGGTTTCTGATCCCACCATCACCTCCAGTTCCAGCATGACAATCAGCTAGAGCTTGTGGACCATCTTTTGCCAAGGTTAGTACAGTTTTGGGTCCCTCCCTGGCTTTTGGATGGCTTTGCCGTGGGAATTCTTTACTTAACAGTCTTCCTGTTCTGAGTCTTGACAGTAGAGAGAACCTGGGACTTGCAGTCCAGGCAGCTGGAAGGGGCTGTGGTTTGTGAGCCTGTTAGAGGGTAAGAATGACAGGTACTGTAAGTAACTGAAGTCCTGGGGTCTGCTTTCCCTGTGTTGCATTCCATGAGCTTTCATGGACCTTTCCCCTCCTGTGTCTCTACAACTCCAGTTGGGATTTGCAGTCACAGTGTGTCCTCTGACCTGAGCAGAGACTTTAGGCTGGCCTGAGTGGGTTTTGGCTCCACTTTTCAGAGCAGAAAAGAAGACTAAGGACTTTTGAAGGGCAGCACAGCCTGGAATTGAGAAGGAAAATCAATGGCTGTTAGTCTTGGGAGCAGCACTGAACATGGGCTGTAGTCACTGAAGCTCAACATTCAGTAATTTCATCTGCAGTTTGGGATTGTTTTTCCCCTCTTGCCCTGAGAACAACCTCAAATGTGTTATGTGGAGCTATTAAAAATGGTGTTAATCCATGGATTGCCCTGGGAATGGGAATGTTCGGTCATTGGTTTTGCTGTGGAATACACAAATATAGTAATACCCTTGTGAACTATAAATTGGAACGGGTTGTATGTATCCCACTGTCAGAGTGGCTGCAGAATTACTCAGCTATTTGCTGTGAGAATAAAAATCTGCCTGAGAGTCAATACAGAAATAGCCAAAAGAAGCAATAAAAAGAAAGGGGGGGATGGAAACGGAATAAATATAGAGAAATGAGAGCACAGCTCTGCGTGTCACGTCCACCTCTACAATTTGTGGACAAATAATCGAGGTTAACCTTTATTAGTCATGCTTTCAGTAGCAACAGTGAGGATTACAGGAACTGGGAAATCAATGAATGCAACTATCAAGCAGCTCTCATAAAACAGTGCTACGTCCCTGACCTGTGTTGGGGTGTTGTAGTTTAGTGTGTGGAGTCAGGGAGTTCTCAGAAGGCAGCAGAGCTTGGTAGCCATAAAGGCAGCAGAACTGACCCTTGTGACAGCAGTGAGAGGTGCAGTGGAACAGTTATTGATTGCTGCTGCCACGTGTCTGGTACGCAAAGTTGTGGCTACGTAGCTTTGCAAAACAGATTAGGCAGGTGTAAATAGCAAGGCCGTGTTTAATAAAAGGGCTTTTTTGATGGATGTAATTTCTGGCCTAGAAAGCATTGCTGGGTCTCTGGAGCCCAACCCTGGCTCCCTGGGCTGGGACAGCTGTTGGTCCTGTTTCCTGAACTGACTCTGAGAGTCCACATCTGATTGAATGTCCTGTAAACTGTCTGGATTAAGCACCTGCCCCAACCTGGGTGGTTTTCTCAGGTTAATACTCATTGAACTCTCTTTCTCTAAGTGTATCTGTTTTATAACTGAATGACTGCAGTTCTCACCCAGGCTGTTCTGGTAACTTGGAGAAATTGGAGTTGAGAGGTCCATAAAGGAGGCGAGTAGGGAAAAGGCAGGAAGGGAGAAACTTCACAACAGAGTTTCTAGTCGGACTGGAAATGAGCTGGGTGGATTTTCCAAGTCCCTCAGTTCATGTGCTCCCGTATCATCTGCTAGTTCAACATAACTGTAACAAGCAGTGGGGAAAAACAGAATGAGGAAGCTTCAACCTGTGTGAAAGTGAGCTCATGTCTTCTTACTCTGGGCGAGTGGATTAAAAACCGTGGTGTTACATAATCTCTACCCACAGAAAAGCTTAAATCTGCCTGGAATGTTATCTGCTGTGGCAGTTGGTAGCTATGAATGAGTTCCCTATTCCATTGACATAAATGTTCCAGCAGGCACTTGCAGACTGTGGTCTAATGCTTTTTGAGAAGCCCTTGTTCAGGTGTCGGGGACTGATACAGGCTCAGGAGATGGACACTTATGGAGTAAAGGCCTTTATATACTGGTAGGATTTTTTGTAAAAAGACTTTACTGCCTGTATTGGGAAAGGAGTCTTTGGAGATTTTTAAGAAGTTTGCTTTGTTTCTGGTAACTTTAATTAGGAGACCAACTAAGGAATAGAAAAGAAATACAGCTTATTAAAATTCCAGTTTCCAATTTGCTGTTACATTTTGATTTCTTAAATCCATGGAGTTTCTCTAACATATGTAAGCACAATCTGGCTCTTTTCTGTAAGAGCTAATTAATTCTTTTCCATTCAGGCAGACCAAGTTGCAAATATGAAAAATCATAAGATTATTCACTGATGGGTAAATCAGATGATTCAGGCATGTTTGAGAAATGGTTCGGCTTTAATATAAAGTACCTCAGAACTGCAAGGTTTTGCTCATGTCCAGTTTCCATGAGTTCCCATCTAATGGTGTGTAAAATTAGGTAATGTTTGAGTCTTTTGGGACTAAGCAGGTTTTAGCTTTTGCCCCAAATGCTGCTGATCTCTGGGTTCAGCTGTGCTGCAGAGCAATTTCAACCCTCCCTTTTGAGTATGATAGAAACCATCAATTTGGATGCTGCACTAATGGAGAGGAGTATTGATCATGCACATTTCTTGGGCGTGTGGGAGTGGAGCTTTCACATTCCCGGCTTCCTCTCCCTGTTTCACATCCTGTAACAAGGCTGGAGTGTGTCCCTCTCCCATTTCAGTGTGCTCAGATGTGCTGGTGAGTGGTGTGGGAAGGTGGCTGTGACTGCCACTGCTCCCATCCCACCGTCCTGGGGATGGAAGTCCTCTCACAGGGTGAACAGTGTGGATTTCAGGAAGACCTCAATGAATGTATTTCATACAAGTAGCTGCATTCACGTGAGGTTTTGCTGAGGACAGTGGTAAACAGCTGGGTTAGAGTTGATCCTCTGGGAATGTGCTGCAGACAACAGCGAAGTGAAACCAGAATCATGATTTCTGTTACCTCGTGTCGCCTGAGCAAGGGGGAAACTGAGTTTCTGTTTAGTGATAATTATAAACCTGTGGAGAGCTTAGTGCATTAGGGCTGTGCTATGTTTAAACGGTGTCCTGTCTGTCAAATGTCCCTATTACAAAACCTTCTTTGCCAACATCTCCTTCTAAAAGTAGGTTTTGAAAATCTCAGGTTTTTTCGGAAAAATGGTTAATATCCATAGCTGTGGCGTCTCTATCTGTCTTCACTCGGTGCTGTCCAGTCATTCCAAGAGCATTTTAAAGGTGGTGTGAGCACCTACGGGAAATGCCACTTCACCACTTATAGAGTGGAATCATTGCATTTCTGGAAGATGAAACTATAATTAATGCAGAAAATAGAGTGTTCTCCAGCCTCTGGCCCTGTGTGCTGCAGACACTCAGTGGTGTCTTTAATTAGGAGGCTGTCACAGCCGAAATAAAAATAACAGCTCAAAACAAAACCTCCTCCAAAGAACCGTGAGATTTAAAGGCTTTACTCTTCCCCAGAGCAGGGAGCCCTGAGAGAACATTGCAGCCCCTCCTGCTGCCCCAGCCATGTCCCCCCATGGGGTGGAGGACACATTCACCTGCTGCAGTTGAGCCTGTTGGCATTTCTGCTCCTGTGAGAGCCACTCCAGGTTTACCAGCAAGAGGTTGCCTTGGGGATTTCTTGTATCCTCAGCCACACTGACAAAAACCAAGTCATTTCGTGCAGACCGTGCTCTAAAATGTCACCGTTTGGGTCATGTCTGATCAGGACTGAGCTGAAATCCTCAGGTTAGAGGGTTTGGACATGAACAGACTCTTTAAGCAGCAGGCTCTGAACTAAACCCTACCTTGTTAAGGATGTGTTATAATCATGCATAAACTGGAATACGCTTATTTATTTGGCAATCTCTAGGATTATTCAGCAGAGTTGAATATTCCTCCCAAGGACAGCCTTTGAAAACCATTTCTTTGAAATAAATAATTTTTTTTAAGTCCTGACCTTTCTTTTGCACGTTTGATATAAACAGGAAACCAGCTGCAGTTTTGGCAAGAATATCGATGGGTTCTTGCTTGTCAGATAAAAAATGAGGTGGAGTGGACTGTTCTGGAATACAGTTCAATTTTAGAACTTTCCTTTTTCAAGAGTGACCTTATTCAGTGCCCAAATGAGCACCTTTCCTCTGCACCAACACCTCATTATGTGTGTTGAAACAGGCATCCTCTCTGCTTTTTTCAGTTTTGTGTATTTTTTTAGTGGTATTTTCGCTTTCTAAACTCTCACAAAATATGGCTTCGGTTCCTGGCTAATTCTGTTGTAACACTGCACTAGCCAAATATTTTTGTGTAAGAATTATTAGTCACAGAAGAAGGAATGTAATGGAATATTCTTAGAAAGTGTTAGAACTATGCTTGACATGTAAAATATTTATCCAGACATGTAAACAGAGCAAGAGGTGTTTGCCAGTGTCCCATTGTGAACTTGAAGTCATGAACTGTTTTTCAGTTCTTGAAAATAAGGTATCGGGTTCTCTGCTGACAGAAATTGAGAGTGTAATGGTTGGCCTCACCTGGCTGAAATTTTAGCCCCTGCTTTTGCCTCCCTAAAAATAAATCAAGATGTGTTTTCTGAAGAGCTGTAATTGTGCTAAATAAAACCCTTGTGTTTATTTTGGGTTTGGATTACTCGGTATTACTTTGCAGTTATTAATGTGGCTCCGCTCTTCGGGTTTTATTATTATTATTTTGAAATCTCTTTGGTAAACAGCTCCTGTAACTGCATTCGACTTTCAAAAGCCTGCCATCTATTGTTAGTTTGCCAAGTTGCTGCCTTGTCATTGGTTAAAAATCAATGGCAGTTGGAATTGTAGGGGATGAGTTGGGAAGGAGGGAGCAGTTACTTGTTGGGATCCCTTCCAGAGGAGGAAGGTGGAGTTTGGAGCTGCTCTCAGCCTTTTTAAAATAAGAGTCAAATCAAGTAGGTGCTTTTTTTGCTGTGGGAGAAACATCAGAGAACTTTTTGTAGGAAACTAAAAGCTCCATAAACGAGGAGAGGAATTTTGTTTTAGGCTGAATATTCTCTCTGCTGATATTTTGCTCTAAGATAATCCACTCCTGTTAAAACTTGTGTATTTCAAAATACACTGATGCTCATCTCAAGTCCACACTGGACAGTTGCTGTGCTGAAAGCAAATAGGGTCATTATAACAGCTTATCTATCAATTCTATGTATAAAACCCATGTAAATTATATAAAAACGTATTTATATATAATATATAAATTTCATAGTCCTATAGATGGCCACCTGCTGTGGGGCAACACATCTTGGTGATTAGAGGCTGTTGCTGTTTACATTCCCCCAACCTCTTTACCACCCCACAGGTGCTTTATTGCACCTGTATCTAAAGAGACCAGATAATTGGGCATTAAAGAAATAAAATCTTGCCCCCAAACCACAAGTAATAACAAGTGCTTGCAATGGCAAAATTGGTAAATTAGGGACAACTTCAGTTTTTTGGGGGTTGGATTGGTCGGTTTTTTAGATCCCTCTTTAGGCATCTTTCATTCACACTTTTAAGACTTGTCAGGACATGTTTTGTCACTGGCAGCAGTCAGGATAAAAACAGTTTCCTGCTTCTTCAGGCTCTGTTTGCATTTAAAATTCTATATTATTGGTGATTTGTGATGCATTTAATTCTGCTGTGCTGTGAAACTGTGTTTGGAGCAGTCTCTGGGGAATCCAGCTATATCTCAGGGGAAAGTGAGAAAAACAGGATAGATTGATTTAATATTTGAGCCTACAGAAGGGAACGTTCCCAGGTGACAAAGTGCAAGACCTCTGCCATGCTGTGTGAAGGCAGTTGAGCTGGTGCTTATTTGGGGCTTCTTACCAGTGCACTGATATATCAAAATAACTAATTTTATCCTCAGTTACTGTAAATTTGTCTGGGCCCAAGTCCAAGGTCTTCTGGACCTGGGAATCCATATGCACATGGTTATGTACATATCCAAAAATTCTGGTGGTTAATTCCTCTCTACCTGCACAAGGGATGTGTGACAAGAGTGTGTTTAACCAAAAGGTTTACTCAAACTGGGCCTTTCTGCCACACAATTCCTGCAAAAAACAAGCTGAACCAGGAATCTGGAGAGACAGGAGACTCGGGGGGACTTCTGCTGGAAAGAGAAAACTGAAAATACAACTATTTCTCCCAGCACAGATCGTTATATTCAAACTTTCCATGAATCAGCTGGGCGGGGGGGTGTGGACTTTTACACTGAAATATTTACATGAATCAGCCGCCTGGGCTTTGGGGGAGTGACCAGTTCTGCCCTAAGAGTTTAAACTGAGCTTTGCTGAGCCTTAGTGCTTCCCTGTGTTCCAGAAGGATTGCGGGATACTCGTGCTGGGAGCACCGAGGACAGATGAGCCGGCAGTAAGTGAGGAGCTGGGAGGGGGTGCTGGGCACAGGGTTTGCTCCAGAGTTACCCCAGGGATAGAGGGGGATTAGTTCTGTCGGAGGTTCTGGTGGCTGCAGGTGGATCAGGTTCCCTCTTTGAGAAGAACCCTGTGTTCTCCTGTTGCTTTTTTTCTACAGCTTATGGTTGAGAATGGGTGAATTTGAAGCTGCCTAAGAGCAAAGCTTGAGAAAGAGAGCAGCATTCTAAAAGCTAAAGGGATAAGGCAGCTCCTGCTTTTATGCTTTGTTGAAACACGTGGGTTTTTCTGAAAGCTCTGTAAGTACCTTAGCAGAAAATGGTAGAACAGAGAACACAGCAAAATCCTGTTTTCTGCAGCTCTTTCTCCTGCTACAGGTTTTTACATAAGTATTTGTAGCTTAATCTAACACAGATGAAGGGAAGGTGTAACTCACAGGTGTCACTGCCTCAAAACTTTATTTAGCTCAGTATTCTCTAGTTTAGCAGAGGAACATGTGTTTTTCCTGTCTCTAGATAAAAATAACCTGCTTATACTTGCCATAGCTCATCTTTAGCCAGAGTTTTTCCCTTTACCCTCGTCAGATCTGCATATTCCATCCTTTTTCCAGGAAGGGGGTGTATATTTTATATGGGCACAGCCAGCTTTATTTAAATTGCTGAATTTAATCAGACTCCACTAGCAAAGCTGCCACTGCCATAGTGGTAAAAAGCTCTTTATAGGGATCAAATATATTATTTTCCTGTCTTTATTCCAGTAGTGTGAAGAGTGGAAATACCCTTTAACTCTTGTTGTTGTGTTCTTTAACGCAAATACCTTGAGCCTCACAGGGAGGGAAATGGGAAAGCATTAACCTGCTGGATGCACCTCATCTGTCCCATTGATGAGGCTGCCATGAGGACTCTTCTATTTTGGAAAAGTCTCTAATAGGTTACATCAAGTTAATAAATCTCAGTGATTTTTCTGCCTGTGGTAGTTTTGGTGATTAAGGAGAAATGGTGCTCTGAGTGGGGGGCACTGATGTGGCTCCTTTAACAGAGCGCTGGTGGTGACAGAAGGACCTAGCGGACATTGCCAAGGTGTGCAGGTACAGTGTTAAACCATTACAACCATACTGCCAAGTGTAGTTTTGAATTCCATTTGTTGAAACAGTGGATTTTTGTTCAGCCTCGAGTACAGGAGTAAGTCAGTAAACTTTGCTAACAGTGCAGCTCTATGCAGAGAATGGGAGGAACAATCATTTCATCAGCCTCCTTGCTGTCTCTTGCCAAAGTTTTCGGGCTGCCCTGCGTTGCATCAGTCCTGCTGGACATTATTTTCCATCTATCATTTGAAGCCGGATGGAAAGTGAATTCTCTGTATATTGATAGAGTTATTTCATAACAAGGGAAAAGCTTTTGGTCCAGTGCTGGTTCAACCTCTAAATCAGCTTGTATTGTCTGGCTGTGTTCATGTTTGGAAAGTGAAATGAGCATCATTAATAAGTACACGAAGAGCACGTCAAGGCTCCAGGTGGATGTTTTTCTCTCTGGTGCCATCTGGGTGAATGCCCTTCCACGTTTTCTCCAGTGGTCCGGGTGTACCCACAGGTGGCAGAGAGTGGCAACCTCAGCCCTGCCAAGTCTCACCTTGCCCTGAGCATCTCCTTTGGTTCAGGTGCACAGGGCACTGCCTGGGGCTCAGGCCAGAGACTCCAACTTCCCTCCTTGTGGGACACCTGTGGAACCGGGCTGGGAGAGCTGGGAGTGTTCAGCCTGGAGCACAGAAGGCTCCTGGGAGACCTTAGAGCCTCATCCAGTGTCTAAAGGAGCTTTCCCTTTACAGAGTAGGAGATCAGACATTGCTAGTTTGTTTCTCTGCTTTTATGTTTAGAGAAACTTCTGGCATGTTCCAAGGATACCTTTTAAGAAATTATGCGGATTTTGGCTGATACAGAGTTAATTTTCTTCCTAATAACTAGTAGGTGGCTGTGGTTTGGATTTCTGTTGGAAAAGCGGATTGATGACACCGGGATGTTTTATTTATTTTTGAGCAGGGCTCACACAGAGCCAAGGTTCCCCATCCCACCAGTGAGGGGCTGGGGGGGCACAGCCAGGATAACTGATCCAAGGGATGGATATTCCACAAGGTAAGGAATCATGCTGGAGGAAGATGAAGGAAGGAGAGGATGTTGGGAGTGATCGTGTTTGTCTTCCCAAGTCACCATTAGGTGTGCTGGAGCCGTGCCTTCCTTGGGATGGCTGAACACCTGCCTGCCCATGGGAATTGGGGAATGAATTCCTTGTTGGCTTTACTTGCAGAGACTCATAGAGTCCCAGAGGGGTTTGGGTTGGGAGGGACCTTGATCCAGTTCTACCCCCTGCCACGGGCAGGGACTCCTCCCACTGTCTCAGGTTGCTCCAAGCCCAACCTGCCCTTGAACATTCCCAGGGATGGAGCAGTCACGGCTGCTGGCAACCTGTGCCAGGGCCTGCTCACCCTCACAGGGAAGGATTCCTCCCAAATATCTAATCTGAACCTGCTCTCTCAGTTTGAACCCATTCCCTCTTGTCCTGTCACTCCAGTTCCTAAGAGTCCCTCTCCACCTTCCTTGCAGGCCCTTCGGATCCTGGAAGGGGCTGTGAATTCTCCACAGAACTCTCTCTTCTTTTACATGTTAAAATGTCTCTTTTTCAACCCATGAGCTTCTGTTCCAGTTCTCTCCCCATCCCACCAGGGAACATGAGCACGTGTGGGGCTTAGTTGCCCTCTGGGGTTAAACCAGGACAGAAATCAAAGCCAGGCTTTAACCATTGTGGAAAGACGTGCAATTCTGTTAGAAATCCATCTTGTTCTAAAGTAGTTGACTGTAGAATTAGGTCAGGCACACCCTGCGTACGCGTGTTTCCTGCTTGCTTATGTTTCTGAGAATAATTGTACGTGGGAATGTTTTTGTGGACTTAAAGGAGTGTTGTCACCTCAAAAATGAGTTGTTTGGAGTTTTATGTCAGTCGTGGTGGTTACGCTGTGGTTCAGGGAGAGGGGAGGGTCCCTCGCCACCTGATTCGCTCGCTGCTCCTTCTTCCTTGCTGTTTGCAATCCAAGTGGGGAAGGAAAGTTACTCATTTCTACTATTTTTACTCTCTTAAAACCTCTCTCGTGCCATGCCAGCTGAGAGTGAAGCCATGCAGAAGCTGTCAGATGTTACAGCAAGGGCTGTAATTCAGTGGGTTTTGACAGCTCAGCTTTTCATTCTTTTTCTTTGAAGTTTCTCTGAAGTTCTTGATACCTAAGATATTCTGTAGTGGTTCTTCACCCAAGGATAAGGAGTATTTCCTTATAGATAAAATATAATAAATAGAAGTAGAAACCAGCAGGTTTGTACTGATGCTTTTATTATCTTTTGTTTAACGAAGTTTGCATCATAAATGGGTTTTCTCTGCCAGAAGTGTTGCTGTGTTTCAGTTTCTTTTCATGGCACACATCACCTTGTTTATGGTGATCTGTGCAAGTAAAGCCATTCAGCTCCTTCCAGCAGCTGAGTGAAAACTGTCAACCTTGGGAATGGCTTTGGATGCGCCTCAGAGTCGTTAGGGTGGGGAAGGATAATGTGCTGAAGATCTTCCCAGCCTCTCTACATTCCAGAACACTTCCTTCTTAAGAATTGCACAGAACAAGGATCACTCTCTTCATCTCTGCAAAACATTTGTAGCATGAATTGTTTGTGCCAAAGGGTCATTGCTAAAAAAGTTTCCACTTTGTGATTAAATAATTTAAATGTGACTTCTCTATTTTTCTCTCTACAAAAGACAAGGCTCGAAACAAGTCCAAATGAAGATTATTTCCCCCAGAGCACCAGCAGGTCGTTTGGAGTCAGGTGTTTGTGCAGTTAGGCAGCTCATTCTTGACACTGGCATGTTCTGGAGGAAGGAGGAACCTGTGCACTCCAGGTTAAGGCAAAACCAACGGCCAGAGCCAGATGGGAATTTTAATTTTTGACTCTGATACTGTTTTTCTTTAAAAAATAAAATCCAGCCTGTTTAGGAGCCCTTTCTCTGATCTTCAATGCTCAATGTGACTTGAGCTCTTGAGGCTCCTGAGTGCCCAGCTCCCAAAATCCAGCTGTGTCTTCAGGTCCTCCGTGGACTGATCCTCCTGATTTTGAGCATACAGACTGCTCCTTACCTGATCCTTGAGGATTTGAGCACCCAAAGTCACAGAGAAATGAGAAAGAGGTCGAGGTGCTCGTTCACTGCTCATGATCCATTCTGTGGCACCAGCCAGTTTACACTTCCCAGAGGCTGGAAACGTGCATGGAAAGAGCCCTCAGAGGAAGGTGGGAATTGCTGGTGCCCAGAGCTGAGTAGTCAGCGTGCTGCACGTCAGAGTAACACCTGGGTAGGCAGTGGATCTGATCCTCAGGATTATGTCTCCTCCTCTGTGGCCCTGCTGTCTCTCATAAAACACTTCCCTGCAGTGTTTCCCAGGGCTGTTAGGAGCAATGAGCAGTTAATATTTGTAAAAAGCTTTGAAGATGAATAGTGCTAATTATTATTTATAGGTGTTCATTCTTACCAAGGATAGTTCTCCTTGATCCTGGCCATGAAAGGAAACCAGGATGTTTGTAAGCTGGTCAGGCAGGAGTTTGGCCTTGAAGCCTTTATGTCCTGGTTTCTCCACTGGGTTCTGTGTGTTTGTCACGTTAAATGATGAGTTTGGGGATTTATTGGAGCAGCCAGATGTGCTAGAAGAACTTTACTTGTTTTCCTCAGTTCTGCTGACACACGGTGTGCAGCGTTTGGGAATGGCAGGAGGGGCCAAAAGACAGGGAATTGCCATCAGCCTGGCCCAGGCTGGATGTTCCACTTCCTGGAGGTTTATTAAGGAAAGTCAGATCTGGTGCTTCAAAGAGCCACCACATTGCAAAGAGCAGCTGTTTGTGAATCTGTTTTAACAGAAAACATCAAGGAGAAAGGTGTTCAACGGTTTGGTTTTTTCTACTGAAAATCCTGCTTGGCAGATTAAGCAGCAAAAGGGTAGGAAATTATCAGAGCAAATTCATGTATTGTAGTTCTTGTGTATCTGGTGATGGTTCTATAAATAATTTTGGAGCTGTTGTAGTAAAGGACTCTGGGTGTGCAGGGTCTCTTCAACTGTGCCTCCATTTAATTAGAGCTTGAGGTGATGAACAAAGATTGCAACATTCACCCAACCCAGTTTGGTTGGTGTGCAATTCAGTCTGTTGGGGTTTTGTGCTATTTGACATCACTTCAATAGGGCTTGTAAGGCAGAACTCTGGGGAAGTTATGGAGTCTCAGTGTCCCTGGAGAAAGCTGCTCTTTGCCTGGATAGACTCTGCTTATTGATCTGATTCCCTGCCTAAATTCTCCTCTCTGCTGAGTAATGCATTAAACAACCAAGAGACCATCCAGGAGTCTGTTCCCACGTACAGGGCAGCAGTCACGGGGTCTGTTTGGTTTCTCATGGGAATGATGAAGGATCTGTCCAGGCACATGTGGGGACAGGGAGTTGTCCAAGCCTGTGTTGGGTGTTCAGTGAGAGCAGAGGGGCAAGTGATGCCCCGTGAGCTGCTCAGTTGCTGGGACTGAGATGACCCTCAGAGGCTCCTCCTGTTGCTGTTCCTTCCAGCAGAGCCTCTAAAAAAGAAATGGTTTTGCTGTTGCCAAAAGTCTTCCTTCAGCTGAACATCACATGAAGCGTAAGCAACAGATTTTCTAAAAATACACAGATATAATAATGCTGGCAACTTAGTATTGCGTTTACGGAACAAAGGGAAGGAATTGTTATTCCTTTTTAAAATTCTCATTAAGAATTAAAGACTTCCACTGAGTACCAGTAACAATGGACTTGAAACCCACCACTGAACTGCTCATTAAGGCTTCACCCTCAGCAGGTCCTGCCCAGAAAACTTGCCAGTTCTGTCTAGGCATTTTGTTGTTTTATTAGTGCTGTGTTTTATCTGGTTTGTCTCTGCCAGGAGTCAGAGATGGCACCCACAGGCCCTGGAGTCTTCATTCAGCCAAGGGAAAGACACAGGACAATTGTTCAGCAGGAGGGAAATTGGGAAAATTCATTAATGAGGAAATTGGTGTTTTATGTTTGAGAGAGTGGAAGGAAAAGAGTTGAAGCCAGGAAAGGAAAGCTGGTTCATGTCCAGGGCAAAACAAATGCCAGAGAGAATGAGGGAAAGAGAGCAAGGAGATCTGTTAGGAGATACAAGGACTGAAGGTGGGTCTTAAAGAGAGAAACGAGGAGGAAGAATTGCACTTGGAAAAAATGAAACTGTGTCTGCATATGCTGAAAGAACATTCCAGATTTAAGTGACGTTGGTTAAAGCATCATGTGTGGGGCTGAGCCAGGACATGGTGGGTGTGAGGCTGCTCCAGTCATGGATGTTCTGCATCATGTGAGTGTTTTTGTAGGATTATTTTGGATTATATCCTGGGGTGAGCACTGTGTGACAGCAGGGGCATAAATCCAGAAGGAAAAACCAAAACCAAGCAGTGACTGGGAGCAGGGAACCTCCTGGTCAAAGCTCAGAGTGGTTAAGTGGCAATTGCTGAGCTATTAAGTGGGAAAATGTTATATTTCAGGCTGTAGCTGTGTTACAGAGCTCATTTTGCCAGGGCTGGGAATCAGGGGATATACAAACGTTTTTAAAAGGCTCAAGAGGGCTGAAAGGAGGCTAATTGCCAGGAAGGTATTTGCAGGAACACAGATGTGATCTAAAGACATCAGTGGCTTTAGACTTTGCTTTAAAAAAGCCAAGATTTACAGATTAAATAGATTTAATATATTTAATAGACCCCTGGTTACTGTAAAAGCTTTTTCCCTTTTCCTGTGTGAGTGCAGGGGCATCATAAGCCTCTGAAACACAGTTAAATACTTGAAAAAATGCCTTTTGAGCCTGAAGGACTTTGGTTGTGGTACCAGATACAGGGATTTGAGCTTCATTGCTTGGGAGTTCCTTCGAAAACTAACAGCTTGGTGTTTTCTCTCCAGCTCCTCTCTTAGGAAGCGCCACCAACTCCTCACAGCACGGAGGCCCAGCATGAATGTTAACTGTGCTGGGGGCACAGACTGGTCAAGAAGCCTGGAGTCCAGTTGTCCTGTGGAAAACAGAGCTGTAACATCCCATGAGTCAGAAGAAAGTACTGTGGTGGTAGGAGGTCACAGCCCTGCTGCAGTGCCCAGGACTGAGGGTAAGGATAATGATAATGTCCTCATCTTGGAATCTTTAAGGGAGAGTGCTCTCAGGGTTGTTCTGTTTTGGAACAGGTTCCAGTATCACAAGGCAGGTTGCACTGGGGAGTATGTACCCTGCCTCTGCCAGGCTAGTCTAAAGGACAGCAGTTCACAGCAGTTCAGCAACTTGGCAAGATCGTCCTGTGGGAATGTCCTGGCTGGCCAGCTCATGGCTGCTCCTGGGGCTCTCCCTGAACAGGTTTCCTGGAAGCAGCTGGGCAGTCCTGTGTGCCCACCACAGGCCAGCATCAAGCACTGCTGCCTCGCTCCACTCTGGGCAGGTGTGTGCTGCTGCTCCAGCTGCCTGGGAGAGTCTGTGTCTGTATTTCTGGCCTTGGTTCGTTCCTGTGCTCCTGCTCTTTGCTACTGAAACCATCATCATGGTTCAGCAGGAAATTTTTTTATCCAAAATCCAACTGTTGGTTCAATTCAAACACACGGTCCAGTGGTGTCAGGGGAGGTTTAGGTTGGATCTTAGAAGAAGGTTCTTCCCCCAGAGGGTGGTGGGCACTGAGCAGGCTCCCCAGGGAAGTGGGCACGGCCCCAAGGCTGACAGAGCTCCAGGAGGGTTTAGACAATGCCCTCAGGCACAGGGTGGAATTTTGGGGTGTCCTGTGCAGGGTCAGGAGTTGGACTGGATGGTCCTTGTGGGTCCCTTCCAACTCAGCATATTCTGTGATATAACATTACCGTGACAGTTATGTCTGTTGGCATCCTTAATTATTGCGTGACTCAGTTTTGTCATTTCAGTAGGAGGTGTTACTATGAAATAATGTTTTCCAATAAATTATCTCTTAGCCTGCGGTATCCGTTTGTCTCCCTCAGGTTTGGACTCTGAATGCCGGCACAGCACTTGCCCAGGAAGTCCCCAGATCTGCTGCATGCTCTCTGCTCCTGAAGACACTCACACCTGCCATTTCCCAGATGGAAATAAGAGACAGTCGGAGTATTTTAACCCCCAGGAACGCCATGGATGCTGTGCTTTGTCTTCAAGCAGCAGTTCACAGACAGTGGCTCCAGAGAAAGTGACCCTTGTGGTGGATGGCACTCGCTTTGCAGTGAACCCCCAGATCTTCACTGCTCACCCTGATACCATGCTGGGAAGGTGCGTCACACCGGTTATTTTCAAGATAAGGGGGTCAAATGTTTGTTAAAATGGAGCAAACCCATAATATTTGTTTTGTGATCTCATCTGTACACACAACAAAGCGAGGGTGACCTCGGTCAGAACTTGGCTGTGAGCGAGGCCCTGAAAACATGACCAGATGGAGAGTTGGTAGTTCTCTAGATAAGTCTCCCTTTGGTCCACTTCCATCAAAAAATGCACACTTTTAGCCAAACGTGGTGTCCTTTTGCCTTTTCTCCAAGTGTTTGCCTGGTTTGTAAGCAATACATCTGTCCACAGCTGATAACCTCCCTCCTGAATGGGGAGTATGATAATGCTCCATCCCCTCCTGCTGCCATCTTTTGATATTCTCCCAAAGAGAAGTGACTCAGCTCCCTGTAACAGGGCTGGAAGGTCAGAACCTGTTGCTGCAACAAGAAACATTCATGTTCTGTATTGCCAGCATTTCCTCCCTCTCTGACCAAACTGTCAGGTCACCGACCCTTGCACTGGTCATTGAGTAAAAGGCAAAGAAAACAAGGGATCAAAAGGCATGTGGAGTTGTCTGGTGTAGGTCAGTGAAAGGGCTTTATTACCAGGGGATTTTCTGCCCAGGGCTGAATGATCTGTTCCTTGACTTGTTCTTTACACAGTGGCCACAGCAACAGAGCCCAGACTTCCCTGAACCAGCTCTTGTGCTTATTTACTCTGGAAGAGCTTGCAGTGTGGGTTTAAGTAGCTCTATCTCTGTGTCAATGGTTTGGCTTGGAAGGGACCTTAAAGCCCATCCAGTTTCACCCCGTGCCACGGGCAGGGACACCTTCCACCAGCCCAGGTTGCTCCAAGCCCTGTCCAAGCTGGCCTTGGACACTTCCAGGGATCCAGGGACAGCCACAGCTTCTCTGCCCCTTCTGTGCCTATTGCCTCACCACCCTCACAGAGAAGCATTTCTTTAACTTCAGTGCACCTGTTTGTCCCTGGAATAAATGCGTTTCCGTATTCCTGTGGACTTACACACGTCTTGTTTTCTGTCTTCAGAATGTTTGGACCAGGGAGAGAATATAATTTCACCAGGCCAAACGAGAAGGGAGAATATGAAATCGCGGAGGGAATCAGCTCGGCTGTGTTCCGCACGGTGCTGGTAAGGACACGTGTGCAGACTGGGAAGAAAAAAGAAAGAAACAATCTGTTTGTCACATGTGCAAAAGTGAGCCATCTCCAGGCAGCTGCACTCCCTGGGACATTGTGTTTTTACATTTTGCACTGTGATTTTTAAAGAAAAAGATGTAGAAAACTTTGGTAGAAGTCAATGCTTCAGGTACCTGCTCCTGTTGCCTTTTGCCTTTCCTGTGTCCTGTTGTTGAAATTCCTGAGCTGCATCCTGACCTTGTGGTTGCATAGAGATCTGTATGGCATATGAGATATAACTAAAGCCTCTGCCATGGGAAAAGTTTTAACTGGAGCTCATCATTTGTCAGACCCAAGAGGATCTGCAGACACGTAGATTCTCAGAGAAACAGAGCTGTTTTTACTGGTCACAGAGCTATAAACAGCCTCTGTAACTCTCAAATGGTGGTTAACAAAACAAAGAACTAATTAAGAATGATCAGAGTCCAAGATAGTCCTAATTTTTCTCTCCAAATTTGCCCTTTCATTCACAGGATTATTACAAAACCGGAATCATTAACTGCCCTGATGGGATTTCCATCCCAGACCTTCGAGACACATGTGATTACCTCTGCATAAACTTTGATTTCAACACAATCAAATGTCAAGACTTAAGTAAGTATGGAAAGGAATCAGCTCCTAGGAGATCAACTGCATAGACCCTGATTCAGTGCAGCTCTTAATCATGTGCTTTAGTTTAAGCATGAACGTGTGGGTTCCACTGGGGCTAAAGTTGCACTGAAACAGCTGCTTTTTTGCTGCCACAATTAGCAGTGAAGTGATTGAATCCTGCAGAATGGAGATACCTTGGTCAAAAAGCAAATTATAAACATTCTAGTCTCTTTTTTGTGGCAGAGGCCTAGCAGAGCTTGCTGCTATAGCCAACAAAATGAAGCCTAAAAGCAGGGTTAGGACTCATATCCCAAATGTACCAGAGAATCATGAATAATTTAAGCTAAAGAATGATGGGCAAAGCAGGAACCAGGGATACTAAGTCTGGGAAGTAGTAGAGTTCCTAGTCATGAAGGAATTTGATTTGGAGCAGCTTTTTGGTGGGCATGCTGGCAAAAAAAGTACTTTTAACACAGGCAGATCTGTGAAAAGCACTTTGAAATGGGGGTGGGGGGGTGAAATTTCCTGCTCTGGCCTCTGATGAGCGATCACAGAGAAGGCAGCAAAATGTACTTTCAAGGGCAGAGGTTGTTGCAGGAAATTGAATTTAAGTATCATAATGAATTAATTATTCAGTCTGTTACTGGTTTACTGTATTGATTGGAGCTTGGTGGTTTTTTAATGGCCGTGCAATGGCTCTGCAGTGTAATTTGCATCTCATTTGAAATGCAGTCTGTACATCTGATTTTGCCAGTTCTGGAGCTGGAGGCTGTTGATGCCTCTGAGCATATGTTGAGCAGTTTGCCTGAGGAAGAATTCTGGCTGTGCTCGTGGATGGATCTGGAAGTGCAGAGCTGGGACGCGTTTTCCTAGTACAAAAAAGCTCATTGTGTGATTTCTGCCTCCTCAGGCGCTCTGTTACACGAGCTCTCCAATGATGGGGCTCACAAGCAGTTTGACAGCTACCTGGAGGAGCTGATCCTGCCCATCATGGTGGACAGTGCCAGGAAGGGCGAGCGGGAATGCCACATTGTCGTGCTGACGGATGAAGACACCGTGGACTGGGATGAAGATCATCCACCTCCCATGGGAGAGGAGTACTCACAAAGTAAGAGCTCTGCACTGGGGCTCCTGGCTCTGTGTTCCAGACATACAGCCCCAAGGAAAGCACCCATTCCCAAACAACAGGAGGAGGAGCTGGCACATGGAGCCTGTGCACTCCTTGTGAGCTGCTGCTGCTGGAGGCAGCATACCTGGCTGGTTAGAGCTGTGGTCTGATCCCTGTGCTGGGAATCACAGCGCTCACTGCAGCTTTTCCTTCTGTTTCTGCCTCCCCCTCAGCCTTTTCCTGGCTCCTTAGTGAGGGAATAGTCTTCGCTTTCCACTCACATCACCACCCAGTCTACCCAGACTGTGATGTGCATCACTTCTCTCCCACAAGGAAGTACAACTAATGTCAGTGAGGAAAACAGACACCTCGAAAACCACACCTGGTTTTTGGCAGCCCCACAGCTGAGCATGTCAAAAACAGGGAGAAGATTCCTCTCTGGAGATTCTAATCACCCTTTTTATTTCCCAAGTCCTTTACAGTTCCAAGCTGTACAGATTCTTCAAGTACATCGAGAACCGGGACGTGGCAAAGGCTGTGTTAAAGGAACGGGGCCTGAAAAACATTCGCATTGGCATCGAAGGTAAAGTGTTGCTTCAGCAAAGGAAATCCTAAAACAGGTGATTCCACAGTCAGTGAAGCCTGGTTTCCTCTGAACTCCAGGCATTTCCTGTTTTACTCAATGTTTCACATTTATTTTTATGAAACTGGTCAAAGCTGGGCATGTTCCTTCACCTCCGTCGTGTCACACTGAAATTGGCCAGGAGGATTAAAGGTTGAAGGAAGGTAAAAGATACACAGCATGTGCCAGTAAGCCCTGTTTCCTTAGGAATGAGTAAACAGGAAGCAGGAATCAAGTGCTTGCTTCCACCTGCTGCTCCAAGCATTCCCTTAGGGAGTTGAGAGAAAGTTGTGCTCTATCCTGGGAGACTGTCTTATTTTTATAGTAGCTGTGTTTGCTCACAAGATGGGTGGTGCTGTGCAGCCATTGATCCTGTGAGTGACTACACACAGTGCTGCACCTCTTGCCAGAGAATCATGGAATCATTTAGGTTGGAAAGACCCTCTTGAGATCACTGAGTCCAACCATTAACCCACCACTGCCAAGCCCACCACTAAACCACCTCCCCAAGTGCCACAGTCACATATGTTTTAAGTCCCTCCAGGGATGGTGGTTCCATCACTGCCCTGGGCAGCCTGTGCCAGGGCTGGACAGCCCTTTTGGTGAAGAAGATTTCCCTGATACCTACCCTAAACCTCCCCTGGTGCATCTTGAGGCCGTTTCCTCTTGTCCTGTCCCTTGTTCCCTGGGAGCAGAGCCTGACCCCCTCTGGCTCCACCCTCCTGTCAGGGAGTTGCAGAGAGAGAAGGTCCCTGCTGAGCCTCCTTTTCTCCCTTAGCTGCTTCTGGTGCTCCAGACCCTTCCCCAGCTCCATTCCCTTCTCTGGAGACACTCCAGCCCCTCAATGTCTGTCTTGTCCTGACCCCAGGGTTCGAGATGTGGCCTCAGCAGTGCCCAGCACAAGGGGACAATCACTGCCCTGGCCCTACTGTGCACACTACTGCTGGTCCAGACCAGGATGCCCTTGGCCTCCTTGCCCACCTGGGCACACCTGGGCTCATGTTCAGCCTTGGCCCTTCTAATTTTTTCCTTGCATAACCTCATGACATCCTCATAGTCCTCTTGATTTGCCTGCCCTTTCTTCCCTCCTTTTCATGGGAATGGCGTGCTCCTGCAGCTTTAAGTTTTCCTTCTTGAGGAATGGTCCAGCCTTCAAGGACTCCTTGACAGGGGAGAAGAGAACAGTATTTTGCAAGTCAGTAGTGCTAAATGTGGACCGTGAGCATTTGTCTACTTTGTTGTGTGTGTGTGTCCCACCCTGACCCCACAGTCACTCCCACCTGGCTCTTCTGGAATGCTGTTGTCCCTTTGTGTGAGCCAGAGGGGTGCAGTGCAGCTGACTGACTGGCTGGCTGGCTGTGTCTCCAGGGTATCCCACCTGCAAAGAGAAGGTGAAGAGGAGGCCTGGAGGCCGCTCAGAGGTGATCTACAACTACGTGCAGCGGCCGTTCATCCAGATGTCCTGGGAGAAGGAAGAGGGCAAGAGCCGTCACGTGGATTTCCAGTGTGTTCGGAGCAAATCCCTCACAAACCTGGTCACGGTGGGGGATGATGTCTCAGAGGACCATGAGGTTTTAATGCATCACCCCCCCCAGGTGGATGAACTGGACAGGCTGAACGCCCCCTTCTCCCAGATGGTTGTTAACGACCTTCCGGATTAGTGGTGGAGAATGCTGCTGGATGTGGGAACATCTCAGCGTGGTTTCATCCCCAGTGATGGGACACAGACTCTGCAAGGTGCTTTATCCTCGTTCATGCTCTTACTACCTTGTCATATTACAAGCATGTTAATAAAGAGCCACACTCCATAGTCTTAATTGTGCAATCAAAAGCAACATCTCCTCAGACAAAAAGGAAATGATGCTGTTTGTTTCTACTACAAAGGCTTCCGGATCGGTGGGTGCTGAATATTTTATGTAAACTTCTAAAAGAAGAGCACAATTATGTAGAAACATCTTGTTTGACATGAGAGAGGAAATTCTGGGCCCGTCAAGACGAAGCTTTCCTTTACCATTAGGCACTTAGCTTTGCTTCTGTGAGAACCAGTTACAGAGGAGTGAACATCAAAGCAGGACAGATGATACTCTTTCATCAACCAGCAGAAATGTAGCACAGTTGTGACAGCAAAATCCCGGGCGTGGAGGAATCTGTTTGCACTGGCACCTGGCTTTGGATCCAGCATGGTGTACTGTGCTAGGGAAGGATGGACCAGGTCCATAGGAAGCATATGCCTCTTCATGGGAATTTCCCATATATACTTCTCTGTGAGATGGAATCATTGGTTTTAGGGATGTTTTCTGTTAAGTTCAGTAAAACAAGTAGATCGTGCTGAAAAAAACCCCAGAAGAGACTGTAGCTGGTATTTTACCAACCAAGTAAATCCGTTTAGTAGGCAAATAGATGTGAAGCTTTCTAGAGGTGACTGTGCATGCTACAGCCTTTCAGTTGTCTCCTTCATTCCTCTGCTAAGACAAAAAAAAGCCAGTGGAGGAGCTCCCAGTACAGAGTACCTGAGTAAAGTCCTTGGTCTCATCAACCTTAGTCAGTCAGACTTCCTGTGGACTCTCCAAGGAGCACTCTGCTGCTGCAGCTTTAAAAGGCCAGCTGCTTTCTTCCCAGTTTGAAACTGGACCATTTTGTTGTCAGGCAGGTAAGAAATACCAATAGTAAACCAGCCCTCAGGAGAGAGAAATACACATACCTGGGGACAACTCTTTTGTTGCTCTGAGTATCCTCATCTGTGTAAGGCCCTGGGAATTTTGGGTTCAGGGCCAACAGGCACACTCCAGGCTGGTTGAGCTCAGATACATTGGAGCTTGCTGGCCCTGTTCCTGCAGCAGGAGTTTCCTCTAGGAGTCACCTGTAGGATTTCCCTCTGGGCTGGCTTAACCCCTGATGAACACACAGGGAGCTCAGCTGTGCCCCAGCTGACCTAAGGGCACCCAAAACAGGGCAGCCTCACAAAGCCATCCCCCCTAATGGCTGGGTAAAACTTTAAATTGGGGTATTTAAACAGCAGAGAAAAGCTGAAACTATTCAAGAAAGGGATGGACAGGGCTCCTTGCAGCCTGCTGCTCTTGCAGTGGTGTTGAAACCTGAACCATTTGGGCACTGAGTTACCTGGTGAGACTTGGCAAAGTATTAGTCTGCCCCTAGAAAGCTTAATCCTTTTTTATCAGGACTGCATCATTAAGGAAATGTGTTTTATTCTCCCTCTGACTGCCAAATGCACGGTGGATTTATTAACTAGTGAAGATTTGCTGCTGGGGGTGGTTGTGGGTCTCAGTGTAACATGACAAGGTCAAGCAAAGATTTTTAGTTGCAAGTAACAAACCTCTGCCGAGACACCTGTTGGTGATATGCTCAGTTCCCATTTGTGTGGATACAGGTTTGTTTCTGTTCTTAGCTTCTTTCCCAAGTGCAGCAAATAGATCTCTTCTTTTTATAAGTGCCTAGGAGAAGATTTCAGGTCCCAGGGGTTCAGGTGCCCAAGTTCCACCTGAGTACTTTGGAAAACTCCTCCCTGTGTGTCATTGGGTCAGTACAAGAAGTGTCCTTCAGTGCCTGCACAGAGCTGGGGTGGTGTGCAGTCACTCCCACTGTTGCTCCAGATGAATTTCTATTTTTGTAGTAGAGAAAGGAAGAAATATGGACCACGAACCTTCCACCAGGGGCCAGACCAAACCCATTCCCAGCCTTGGTGATGAGCCGTTCCCTCAGGACAGACTGAAGCACTGGTGAGCCTGTGTGTGCCCAGCAGGGTTGGAGGTTGCCCCCAGGCCCTGGGATTATGTTTTTCAGTGTGTATTTATTTTTACAGCAGTGTCAGTTTTAGTTATTTGAGCATTGGTGTTGCCCAGCTGAGTTGGAGTTGGAGCTTATCCATGGTCTGCTCCAAGGAGAAGTGTGTGTGTTGTTGAGAGCTCCTCCCCAGGACTCTGTCAAGGCATCAGGTGCTAAGAATTGGACCTCAGTGGCACCTTTTGGGATCTGACAGCCAAACCAAATCCCACCGTGTGTGTCCCTGAGCCCAGGGGTCAGCTCGGCCTCTGGAAGGATTCAGCCAGTTTATTCGAAATAGTGGCCTCAGGTTAAAGGCTGTCACTGCCTGTAGGAGCTTGCGGTTCCCTGTGGAATCAGCTGGACATTCAGCATGGGATGGAGATAGCCTTCTCCCACGATTTCCATGCAGTTTTTACCACTGTAGTTTATTGGCTTTACCGAGTAATTAAAGATGAATTTTGGATTTTAATTTTTGTTAGTACAGTGAATTCCACTGGAACACTGAATCGAAGAAGTGTTTGCTTTTCCTCCTCTCATGGTCACCCTCTTCAGGTACAAGGTCAACTCTTGTCTTATTCTAGATGTACTGAAGTGTTCCCTGTTACTGTGTATGAACTCTAGATGTATGGTTTCTGTATTAAAATATAAATTATATGTGGCTTGTTTGGCTCTTTTAAAAATTGTTTTAAATGTGGAGTAAAAGAATGGGCTGGGGATAGAGGGATAGAAGGTTTTGTTTCCTTCCTTCATGAACCAACCGTGGCAGGGACCAACTGCAGAGAAGTGTTAGCACCTTTTGGGTACTCTGAGAGGACCTCAAAGTTTATTTCAGCTCCTCACAACTCATTGCAAGGATGTTCTAAAGGCAGGACAGGCCTGAGACAACACTCCTTGCCCCCTTTTGGAGCAGGTCTGGCTTTGATTTCCACCTTCAGCCTTGGATGGACTTCCAGGGTTTCCTTGATGAAGCTTGGGAAAGGTGTTAAGAGTTTGAACAAGGTGGGATTTGTGTGGAGACCTCAAGAGCACCTTCCAGTATCTGAAGGGGCTACAAGGAAGGTGTTCACCAGGAACTGGAGTGACAGGACAAGGGGAATGGGTTCAAACTGAGAGAGGGCAGAGTTAGATGGGACATTGGGAAGGAATTCTTGGCTGTGAGGGAGCTGCCCCATCCCTGGAAGTGTTCAGGGCCAGGTTGGACTGGGCTTGGAGCAACCTAGGATAGTGGAAGATGTCCCTGCCCATGGCAGGGGGTGGAACTGGATCTCTACGGTTCCTTCCAAACCAAACCAGTCTGGGATTCCACAGTTCCAGTTTGTAAAACACAACATGCCCACAACAGCGTGTGTACTAAGAGGATTTTATTTACACAAGACAATGAGATCTATCCATAAAAAGTTGACTACACCTGCCAAATTTTACAGTGCAATTTTGGAACAGCTTTTAAATATTTACAGAACACTTCCAGCTTTGAGGTTAAGGCAGAGTCAGGGCACAGTGATAAGAAACACTTAGTGCAGCTTTGTGCTAGGCCTGATAGAGAGATGAACTGGCAGCATAAGGTGTTCAGATGCACTGGAAATTCAGACTGGGATTACTCCTACAAGTCCAGCAACTGCAGGTTAATAAAAAAGAGCTAAAGATACAAATAACCTCAGAACACAAGCAGCTAAGGAAAATGTTTGGCTACCATGGGAGATGGAACAGGCATCCAAAATCCTTACTGTCAGCAGTGAATTATGGATCCTGGGAAGGAGATACTATAAGGACACACCTTTTTCCCTAATATTGGTGAAAACTTTAGTAAAAAGCAGGCTTGCAATGTACCTGGGATACAGAACCTACCACTGAAGGTGTGTCCAAGAGGACTGGGTTCAAAGGCATCCAACTTCTGCTGGAAGCCAAGAGGAATGAGGTACCCAACTACTCCTCGTGCCTTTGAAAAACCACCTTGAGCTCACAGTGACCTGAGGGGTCACGCTTCAAACACAGCATTTAAATGCACAAAACACAGTACTAGAGAGTTGGTTTTTTCACAGCAAGTCATCACAACTTACAATTGTTCAGCTTCTTTGGTATTTATAAATAAAAACGCTGGTCCCTTTCAGTAAAGGGCTACAAATGCAGCTACTATCTCAAAATCATCTGTTGCTAATCCACAGCAGCTTTAAAGGATTTTGATTTTTATTTCATTTTAAGGCAGTACCTAAGCTGTTAGGAATTGAAAAAAAAATGGGTTTATATTAATTCCAATGGTTTATAAGGCAACATTTTCAAATGGCTGGAAGAAACTGCAGGAGAAGTCGGTATCAGTCCTTCACACAAAGGGAGCAGAAGGTGATCTTAGGGATGAGATGGTAAAAGCCTGATCCTGTAAGTCATTCCCTCCATTAGCCCTTATTCGTCCAAGTGAGCCCTACTGACTACAGTGATCCTGGGATCACTTCTAATTAAGGCTCTTTTGCTTTTCAGCTTGGTAGGATCCAGCTGGTACCTAAACTGCTTATGGCAAGTCATTAAAAGTCAGGGGACACGTACAAAAAGCACAGGGGGTGGTGAGGGAGAGGACACAAACGAGTTATGTACAGTACTGGCAATGCCCCATCAGTCCTTCAGGATGGCACTCAAAAGACATGTAGGTAAAAATTCCCTAAAAGCATCTATTTTTTAAAAAAAAGTTCCACTACAAAGCCATTTTGTTTCTTTTCCTCATCAAGAAAGTCAGGACTACACAGCCCTGGAGGCCTTTTTATCCTGGGAAACACTGCTTGAGCTTTGTCTTGTCTGTACTCCGGAGTTAGTGTTCAGCACCAACAGAAGTCTGCAGGACTGAGACCTCAAAAATTCATCACTTTTATAGCAATCTGATTGCAAATGACAGACTGGAACCAGGCAGGCCCAGAGGGCTAATGCCACCTGCCCCTGGAAGTGCAGAGTTAACTCCACACGGGCACAACGTGGAGCTCCTGGTTAGAAAAAGGAATTAGGAAAAGCTCAACTGAGGCAGAACCCTTCTTCCCAAAATGCTGCCCATGTTCCCAGAGAGGCTTAGGCAAGGAAAGGCACTTTGGGGCTCTCCTGGAGAGAACCTGATCAGAACTTTTATAAATTACAGTAATCTAAGAGAGGACACGGTGTCTTCCACTGCCCCAAAAGTGACCCCAGTCCGTGGAAGACTCCAGGGACAGATGGTTCAGCCAGGACAGCAAGAGCAGCTCTGCAAGGAAACACCAGGCAGGTCTCCATCAGCAACATTCTGAGCCTGTTCTGCTCAAAACCAAGAGCAAAAAGGCCACAGAAGATGTTTTTCTTGTCTTCCAACCACTGAAGATGCAGCAGAGCTCAGAGGTGGCCAAGAGATGGCACCAGCCAGCCAAGGCAGCTCTGCACGACGTACCCAGCAGGGAGCAGGTTCAAGGAATTTCCCTCCCTCCCTGCTCTAATTCCAGACGAACAGTGGGAGCAGCTGTAGTTAAAGATCTGGGTTGTTTCCAGATCCACCCTGTCACACGGTAACCAGAGAGCTGGAGGAGGAAATGGTCCTTTTTCTCCTCTAGGTAAGAGAGGAAAAGCCTTGCACAATTTTTTCATTTAGAAAAAGTATTAAATGGCTTGAGGGTCACTTAGTACCAAAAGTAAAGTGCACCAGGACTGGAGGCCACTGCGAGAGAGCTGAGAAATGCTACTGAGAGGCTTCCAAGGAGCATTATAAAAACAGCACTACAAACTAAGGTTAAGGCAATCCCAGTTGTGCCCTCCTGCTCAACGGTTTCCTGGAGAGCTGTCCGTCTCAAGCTTTAATTATTGCTTTGTTACTGGAGTCCTCAGCCACTGGGCAAGCAGTGCTGGCACAACTGGCAGAGTGAGGCTGTCACTTCATGCAGGACTGGCAAACAATCCTATACAATCCCGTGCTTTGCAGTGCCAAAGGGAAGGCTCCCATCTCCCGACGGACTGTACGATCTGGCAAAGGGTTGAAGAGGAAAAACTCTTGCTCCTGAAGCAGCAAAAGGTGCTGGCAGCAGAGACGATGCAAACACGTTGTGGGTTTTCAATGGCACAGAAAAAAAAAATCCTTAGTGACAACCAGGTGTGTAACAAAACAGGGTCCTGATGTCTTCTCCATGAGCTGATAGCCCTCAAGTTTTCTTTAAAAAAAATTTTAAAAAAGAGTTCTTTTCTGGTCTAAACCCTTTTATGGGTCTAAACCCAAAGTACAGCAACAGAATTCCACGGCTCAGAAGTGCCAGGTAAAGCTGTGTTACTTCCCTCCTTTCATGTAGGATGGGATTGCTCCTCGGGCTGTCAGGCCCTCGAAACGCTTGTAGGTGTAATTGATAAAAACCCAGTCTTTGTTCTTGTAGTCGGTCTCTGGGTGGTTGCTCATTGCCACTGGGAAGACACAGAAGAAATAGAATTACCCTTTGGAGACTGCAAAGTTTATATTCATCCAAAACACTGGATGTGGAATAGGGCAGGGTGCTTCTAAAGGAAAAAGTATCATAAACCCAGGGTTCAGCCTCATGCTTCAACCCCAGGAAAGAACTGAAAACACAGGACAATGATTTTAAGCTAAAAGAGGGTCGATTCAGATCCATTTTTTACACTATGGGCTGTGAAACACTTGCACAGGTTGCTCAGAGAGGTGGTGGATGTTCCAGTCCTTGGAAACGTCCCAGGCCAGGTTGGACAGAGCTTGGAGCAACCTGGGTTGGTGAAGGTGTCCCTGCCCATGGAGGGGGTGGAAGGGGATGAGCTTTAAGGTCCCTTCCAACCCATTCTGTATTTAAACTCATGGAGCAAATGTGTGACTACGCAGTGCTCCTTTAGAGATTTACACCAAACCCCCCCCTCTGTCCCAGCCCTCCCTACCCAGCTGTGCCAGCAGGGACCAGCCAATAACAAGGGCAACCTGCAGGGCTTGGGCTCAGATCCTGCTGAGATTTGAACTTGCTGGGAGCTCTGCTGCCTCAGAGATGCCCTTTCTCAGACAACTCCCCAGTCACTTCCATCCTGCATCTCCTGGAACCCTAATTCCAGCCTGCACACCCCACCCCACAAGGCTACCAGGTCATGATGAAAAAGAATTATCTAGTAAGATTCTTTCTCTGATTAACAGGAGAGATGATTTCACGGGAAAAGGATTGTTTACACGCAGAATCAAACAATCATTTACCTGTTGGTTTAAGAATATCAGATTCTGGAAATTCATCAAAGTTTGAGGTATCATCAATGCTTTTAATTTCTATGGAAATTGCAGCAGGTCTCTCTCTGCCAAGAAGAGCAGATGGAGCGTTAACATTTCAAAGGCAAAGCAGGATTCAGCCACTTTCCCTTTCCTAACAGACTCAAGACTGAAGGTGCCTAAATCTCAGCAAGCTTCAAGCAGGGAATAAAACACTCTCACCCACACGTGGCCACGATAAATTCTAGTCAAGTGCTCCTGCTGCTGAACAGGACTGGCCTGGGCAGTCCCTAGAGAAGAGCAGCTTCCTTTTCTGCAAAGCATCTTACCTGATGTGCTCCCAATCAACCCCTTCAAAGAATGGGTTACTCTTTATTTCCTCCACACCAGATGCACCAATTCTGTGCTCCCATTCACAGCAAAATCTGGGATGGAAGGAAGAATGAAAATGAAGGGAGAATGAAAAGGAAAGCATTCCATCCAGAAATGGAACAGCTTTCTGGACTGACACTGCTACAGTTTCTTAACATATAAATGGAGCAGACTAAGAACTCCCCCAGCAAAATCAACATACAATGGTCAAGGAATGCTGTGCCCATCGCCACAGTTAAGATGTGCTGTTCCTTCACAGCAGGACAACGTGGCCTTTCTATCTCAGGACCAGGGTAGAGCAAGAGAACAAGTAAAGCCTAAAATTGTAGACCTTTATATTCCTGTCCTGAGAACAGATAGTGATTGGAAACACAGATGAGTCAGCCAGCACTGAGATACATTCGTATGCACTGGAGCATACAATGGCAAAGTCATTCCTCTTGTAGAGGCCACCTCTGACAAAAGGATTAAAGTTGATTCCATGAGAAACTTACAGACAAAATAAAAAGCAGAAACATTTTGCCAGAGCACTAAATGACCTGAGAGACACAAGTGCTTGACGAGGGAGTTCAGCATTTGACGCGTGGGCACAACAGTTTGTAGCATCAGGGTTTTCCCGTGTGAAACAAGCCATGAGGGGCACAGAATAGTTAGCAAGGCAAGAAAATCAGTGCTGTGTTAACGGGCAAACCATGTGGCTGGCACCTTAAAATAAGATCCTTGGCTTTATCAGAGATTGGAACCTCTGGAGGAAACGTCAGGGTCTCTTTCCAGTTCATCACTTTCTTGTATGTCTCTTGAGGGGTCTCGGAACAGAACGGTGGGTAACCTGAAAAGAAACAACAGTCCAATCTTGGGTAAAGGCAGAGTCTACAACGTGCTGGTCACAACTCACCTCACAGACCAGGGGAGGAGTGGATGCTCTGAGCACAAAAACAGGGTGCCCAGAGAAGCTGTGGCTGTCCCTGGATCCCTGGAAGTGTCCAAGGCCAGGTTGGACAGGGCTTGGAGCAGCCTGGGCTGGTGGGAGGTGTCCCTGCCCATGGAATGGGATGAGCTTTAAGGTCTCTCCCAACCTAAACCAGTCTGGAATTCCATGATTGCATGAACTACAGCTGAAATACTCCACAACCCCTGTCCACAACCCCTGCACTGCCCGTTCCTTACCGATCAACATCTCGTACATGATGACCCCCAGGGACCACCAGTCACAAAGCTTGTTGTACCCAGTCTGCATGAAAACTTCAGGAGCAATGTAATCCGGAGTTCCCACAGTCGAAAAAGCCTGGAACGAACACCAGCAGTTATGCATCTTCAGGGAAAACTGCCTGATGTGGAAATGGGGACGTACACAACACTGGTTATTTTAAGGAAGACACCAGATTGGCCTTGAGATCCTTTAACAAAGCTGTGGAAAGCTTTTATTTCATGCTATGTAGAGCCAAATCCAGCATGTTCACGTGCAGGTGTCTTAAAATACCATCAGGAATGTGGGGAGAGGCACCACTGCCCATACACGCCTTGGAATGGGTCAGCAGCCCTTCGTTAGACTGGAAGTGGCAAGGACTGTTAGTCCTGGCTTGGAGGCATCAGATATCCACGTAAATAACTCTGGCAGTGCCATCTCAGGCACCAGCTGCTCAGCAGATGGACGAAGGACAAATTCACAGTCATTCCTCTGTTTGGTTTTTTTCCTTTTTTAATAGAAAAGCAGCATCTGGAATGCATTAACCCCTCCACGTAAACCCACGTGCCCTTTGGATGCAGCAGCCCGGCAGGAACATTTGCAGCCAGGTGAGACCTACTTACCAACTGCCGTCGATTCCTCTTCCAGGTCTCTGCTTTCCTCTTGGAATTCATGTTCTGAAAAGCTAAAAGAGATTCAGGATCTGTCACTGAATCCCAATGGCCACCCAATACCTATTTTTACCTCCAAACTGTCACACTAAAGATCTCATTTAAGACGTGTCGATACCCTAAACCTACCAGCAACTCCCAAATCTATGTAACACTGGCAACACCTTCTCAAGCTTTTCATTACTGATCCATGCTTTCAGGGTTTATTTAAATCCAAGTTATTCCCCAGGAGAAGATTTCTCAATACTCAAAGAGACTGTCTTCGCTTATTAACTGAAGTAACACTGGAGTTCCAGCCACCATCTCTTCACTCCGGGTTTATTACACAGCAGAATCTGTTTCAGAGACAAACTTCGGGAAGCGAAGATGGGTTCGTACATCAAAGTAACTGAAATTATTTTTATTTTAAATAAAACCAAAATTACACCTCAAGATGTGATTATTAGAACCCCCCACTGCAGCCTTTTACCCTCACACCAAATGAATTACGTCAGACACTGAGAGCAACCACCCTTTGGAGCCAAGGAACTTACTGAAGTCACTGGGAAGACTGTGGTTCAAGTTCCTGTAAAATTCTGTCCTGTGGGCTTTCTTCAGTCCAGTGCACAGACCAAAGTCTGAGAGTTTCACGTGGCCCTAGAAATGAACCAAAATACAGAACTGACCTAAGACATCCTAATCAGCAAGGCTGGAAGAGAACCCAGCACCATCAGCATCCCCTTAAACTGTGTCCCCAAGTGCCACATCCAGGTGCCTCTCGACCACTTCCAGAAACAGTGATTCTATTTGTGATTAATTCCGTGGCTCCATTAGTTACATCACTAATTCCAGCCTGGTAGGGGGAAAGTCATTATTTACTGCTGGCTAACTTTTTCCAAGCAAGCTTGATTTTAGGCAGACTCGGAGGACACTGGGACAATCAGGCTTCCTGCCAACTGCCTGCAATAACGAGGTAGCCAGGCCAGCCCTCGGGAATAGCTCCTGATCCTGGGGCAGATCCCACCTCCACTCTCAGTCTGGAACAACCACATCCTTCACGTCTGATGGCACCATCTACCCCCAGGCTGGCGAGTGGGAGCGTAGCAGATGGGAGAGCAAAAGGAAACAGCTTTGACTACGAGGGGAGAACTGAAACTGCAGCTGAAAGAGCCAAAAATAGCTTCAACAGCTGTCAGAGGGCTCGAGGTCTGAGCACAGCTGGGGTGGAAGGGAGGCCTTTCCTGGCTGGGGCTTTTCCCAGGACTGGGACAGATACGCCCTCAAAGCTGCAAGGAAAAGGGCTAAACCAAAAACAAGCACCATCTTCTTTCACAGCCCTCAACTCCCTTAAAAATCACGAGGCCTATTGACCCCAGCCAGCTCATACCTTGCTGTCCAGGAGAAGGTTGTCTGGTTTGATATCCCGATGGATAAAGCCCAGCTGATGGATGGAATCGATGGCGAGCACGGTCTCGGCGATGTAGAACTGCGTCTCCTCCTCCGTCAGAGTGTCCTTCTTCATCAGCAGGGTCATCATGTCACCTAGGAACCCCCCAGGGCTGAGCACACACGCTCCACTGTCACTAAGTTAAGGCACTCAATTAACAGTCCATGTGACAGTCCGGGTTGTTCTGAGGAAAGAATTGGGATCTTCTCGCCAGTTCCCCACTGGAACTTCTCCCCCATCGCTGTCCCACCACCACTTTGAATTTTCAGGAAGGAAAACCAGATTTGGGATTTTATCAGTCTATGTGGCCAGTCCAGGTCGTTATGAGGAAAGAAATGGACCTTGTAAGACATTTATACCAAAAAAAAAAAGCTATTTCTGCTGCATTCAGCCAAAACCAACAGAATCCAGACCTGGTTATGTGGTGGTTCTATTGGGAGCCAGGGGAGGAACTAAAAGAATATTTAGGCCAAATTTAAACACCTGCAGCTCAAACCCAGGCAGGAAACCTCGAGCTTGCCCCAAATATCTCAGTACCCCAAGGAGCAGAAACCTTTACAGCCAGTTGTCCCCTCACAGCTGTACAAACACAGGGCACCCACACACCCTCCAGCTGCAATTAAGAAAGGAGCAACCCCAACCAACAGCAAAGCAGCCTTTGGAGCCCAGTTACCTCCAGGCAGGAACTCCATGATCAGGTAGAGGTTTAGCTTATCCTGGAAGCTGTAGAACATCTTCACAACCCACAGGCTGTCAGCCTCCACAAGGATGTCCCTCTCTGCACGGATGTGGCCAACCTGCTCACGCACAGATGCCCTACATCAGTTTTCTTATAGGCATTGATTGCACAGCAATTCAAGAATTACACTGGGGAGCACCAAAGAGTGAGAAGACAACAGCCAAAGTTCTGCACAAGGGCAGAAACACCAGCAGAACTTCAACACAGGGTTGATTATATGTGTATATATATGTATTTTATACCTAATCTATTATTATATATTGTTTAAATCCTTTACACAAAAATATCTAACCATTAGATCTCTTTCTGTAAATACAAACAGAGCTTCACCCCAGTGCTGAGCCAGAAGTGATTGTCCCAGACCACTGAATTCCCAGAAGTACTAAAAATTGGTAAATTCTGCTACTTTATGTCTCTCTCAGCCTGAATTCCAGCAGTTGCATCACTTTAATATATCTACATATCTGATCCCATCAGCCAGAAATGCAGGAAAACACTGATCTCGAAGCCCACACTGAATCATTTGCACAAGTTCGTGTTGAAAGACCCACCAGAAGACAAGTCCTTACAAACTCAGAGGTTTTGCCGACTTAAAAAAGGAAGGAGAAAAAAAACAACCCCACAGTTTTTAGCTTCTAAACCTCACCCAGAGATGCCTGTTCCTCCCCCGCACATCCCACGCCCCCCGGGCCAGCAGCTGCTGCTCAGGGGGTTCTTTACCTGCTCCTTCTCAAGCATGTCAGCCTTGCGCAGTATTTTCATGGCATAAACGTGCCCCGTGTCCTTCTTCTGCACCAGCCTCACCTGGGGAGCACAGAGAGGGGGGCAAAGGCAGCGTTACCAGCACAGCTCTGGCCAGGTACTGCAAACACACCATTTATGATCACAAAACCCAAAAAGCACAGGGCACAGCAGTGGCACAAAGCCCCACTCACCCTGAGCAGAGACACCGAGCAACTCCCACCTAAAGCAGCTCCAAGGCCCCTCTGAAGGCCACCAGAAGAGACCTTGTGAGGGCCCTCCAGCTCTCCCCAAACCCACCCATCAAGTCCCTTTCGATATCACCCAAGTTCCTTTAAAGCACAGAACGTTTAAAACCAGCATTTATCAGGTAAAAAGATGCACCTGACTCTTCAGCTAAAAATCAGTCTCAGGTTGTTGCATTTGCCTTTCACTGGTACAAACGAAGCAGGTCTTTAACAAACACCAGAGCCAGCTGAAAACACGTTTCTTTTCTGGACTCACCTCTCCAAATGCTCCCCTGCCTATTACTTTTAAAGACTCAAAGTCCTCCAATCCAAGCCTTGTTCTCTTCAGGCGAAGGAACTCCGTTTCCTTTTGTGCATGTGCTGATCTCCTGATTCTTTTCTAGAATGTGGGAAAGCCCAGTGGGAATTCTGCGGGTGGGATCCACAGGGATCACAGCAGTTCCAAGGGAACAGCCCAGATCACCACTTAGAAAAGAAAATTGCTTGTATTTAAGCATTAAAATCATTTTTCCATGTTCATTACCTCTTCATCTTTCAAGCCTTCTTCTTCCATCATTTGTTCTAGTTTCTTTTGTCTGGAGCAGAGACAAATAAAAAGTTGAATCATTAACCTTGGGTTTTAATCAAATTAGAAAAATAAAGGTAAAATCATTAACATTGTTCCTTAATCACGTGCACAGATCCACCACCTCTGCTCTGTGCCAATAAATAACAAGTGTATTATGGACAAGGCAGGCTCAGACAGATTAATTTTGAAGAATCTACTATCCAAATTTACAATTCCAGCCTTGTCCTCTCTAATATTAATAATCTAAACCTGCCCTGAGTTTCCAATGTTATTCAACTGTACATTTGTGCTGTACACAAACCCAGACTGGGCAGATCTGGGTTCAGTTCTTTTCCTCTGTCAGCCGGGCAAGTCACTTCAGGCCAGAGCCATAACAGGTATTTATATACCAAAGTCTCACTTATCCCAGGGAGAACTGGCTTTTTAGACACATTTAAAATACCTCTGCATCTCAAACTCATCATATGCAGGAGGAGAAAAGTGACTTTAGATTTCCTAATACCGGAGATACTCAAAATATTTGGGAAGAGGGAACGTGTCTGTACATGTTCTCCTCTTCAAAGAGTTCAGAAATATTTACAGCCTTAGTCCAAAAGGGTTATTTGGGAGGAAAGAAAGAAGGAAGCAAGAGCTCAGGAGGGGAGTGGCCTCAGGGGGCACTGGCAATGATTATCCTTTGGGAATTTCTTCCTACTGCTGTCCATATTTACAGCTGGTGAACTGGGACTGGTGGTTTGGGAGGGTTGCTTGTCTGACATTCCAAATGTACTGCAAAATTCCTTCTCTTTCTGCAAGTCATCCTCTGCAAGCTCCTCTTCCTGTCTCCTGGGGCCCAGCGCAGCTGCTGCACAGGGATAAAATTTGGGGTTATCGCTTCCCCATCAGGCACGTTTAAACCACTTTGCCCTCCTTCAAGAACCCACTGACCCTGCTCAGTCATCCCAGTCCACATGAAACCAGTGACTCTGTGTGAGACACAGAGCTAAACAGCTCAGCAGGACTGAGGGATGCCAGAACTCCCCCAAATATCCCCAAGAGGCCCAATCTGCACCTCAGGTACAGTGTCAACACCATTTAAACTCCAAATTGCACAACCACAGACATCTGTTGTTACAAAAACCATGTAACTTAGAGAGTCCAGTCTGTTTGTTCTCACCAAGTCTTGGTCCTAAACAGGAAAAAAACCCAAACACTGAGATTTTGGGGAGTAGACAGCAGTGCTCATGACAAATAACTAACTTTAAAAAGCAAGGGCTGTGCAAAGAGAAAGGAAGGAATTAAAGCAGCCATACTTTCTGTCTGAATTAGACCTTAATCTCTCCTAATTTGAAGCTCTGAAGAAAATATCTCCAGGATTTATTTCTAAACTGCCGCCTCATTTCTGCAGCTCCTGAAGTGAGCTGGCACTCACTGCTCTGGGAGCTCATTCTGGCTTTGGCAGAAAGGCCAGAAGGGACCCAGCATTTCCAAACTCTGATGACAGAGCCCACGGCGAGCCGGGGGAGCAGCAGAAGTCGCAGTGCTGCAGCTTGAGGGTATTCAGCACATGAGAAGGTTCCAGCCAGGGGAAAGTCACAAAGCTCAGTGCAAGCCGTGCTCTCTTGGACTGGTGCATTTAAAGAGGTGCCACAGGGTGGGGCAGCACCGAGTGACCCCTCAGAGCAACCCCTCCTCAGCCCTGCAAGGACTGTCTTCCTTTGGGTCCTGCACACGGATCGGGGCAGCCCCAGCACAAAGGGAGCAGCCCTGGGGGAAAGGACTCAGGGGGTGTTGGTGGATGAAAGGCTGGATGTGACCCAGCCCAGAAACCACCCGTGTGCTGGGCTGATCCTCCAGCGTGGGCAGGGAGCTGATTCTGCCCCTCTGCCCCCTCAGGTGAGAGCACACCTGCAGAGCTGCCTCCAGCCCTGGGTCCAACATCAGAAGGACGTGGAGCTCTTGGAGCGAGTCCAGAGAAGGCCCCTCTGCTCTGGAGCCAGGCTGGGAGAGCTGGGGGTGTTCACCTGGAGAAGGGAAGGCTCCGGGGACACCTCAGAGCCCCTTCCAGTGCCTAAAGGGGCTCCAGGAGAGCTGGAGAGGGACTTGGGACAAGGCATGGAAGGACAGGACACAGGGAATGGCTTCGCACTGCCAGAGGGCAGGGATAGATGGGATATTGGGGAGAAACTCTTCCCTGGGAGGGTGGGCAGACCCTGGCACAGGGTGCCCAGAGCAGCTGTGGCTGCCCCTGGATCCCTGGAAGTGCCCAAGGCCAGGTTGGACGGGGTTTGGAGCAACCTGGGCTGGTGGAAGGTGTCCCTACCCATGGCAGGGGTGGGATGGGATGAGCTTTAAGGACTCTTCCAACCCAAACCAGCCTGGGATTTTATGATTTTTGCTTTGGCTCAAGAAAGCTAAATGCAGTTAATATAAACTCTGGCTCCTACCCAGTTTGGAAAGGAAGCAAGAAAGATCTTTACCTCATCTCTCTCTCCTCGTGCTGTGCGATGAGGTTGCTGTAGAAGTTTTCCAACGTCACCTTTGTCATTGTAACTCGCTCCTTGGTGTGGTTGCTCATGGACGAGCACGGCGTGGGGCCTGTCATGGCCATGGCTGCTGGGAGAGAAAAAGGGAGCAAAAATTAAGGATTATAAATGGCAACTGACCTTCAAACAGGAGCTGCAATCAACTAAGTGATGGTGAATCACGGAGTTCAGGTTTTAACAACAAATACCATCAGTAACTAAGACTAAGCAGGGAAAAGTCTTACAAAATAAAAGGTACGAGTCAAACTTCCTGTTTTGAACATATTTGATCTGAAAATAAGAGGGAAGGAAACTTAAGAAACTTGGTGCCTCAAAACCCACAACTGCAGCCAGTACTGCAAACGCTCACTGCTCCCTACACATTCTATCTTTGGTAAATGCTCCAAATTCAGGAATATCACACCAAAACACCTAATCCAGAAGTTCCTCTTCCTACAACCCCTGCAGAATTAACTCCATCAGTTGCCTGCTGGCTCTTCTGCTGGGAAATTCATCAAACTCCTGAAAGTCACCCCAATAACAGAGCAAGGACCTGTTCCTTGCTGAGGAAGGAACGAAAAAGCCATTTAGTTGCCTCTAAACACTTTTCCTAGATGTTCTCACCCGGAAATTTGGCCAAATCCAGAGGATCAGTGCCTTTGAACACGCTGCAGCTTAAAAAACACCCACAAAAGCCAACCCTGAGAAAAACACGTATTTTCCTATCTTGCTTTCTGTTTCTGAAAATCCAATATGTAAACACTGCAACGTGCCCCTTCCAGCCGGCAGCAGTTCCAGGGCACATCTGACAACCCAGCCCCGCTTCCCAAAATGCAACAAAACCAAAGGTTTCAGGTGCACAGCCACCTTGGTCCTCCTGGGCATCACCTAACTCCCAGCGAGCTGAGTCCTGCAACCATTGCTAGAAGTTGCAGCCGAATAGAGGTGAGACACTTCCCCTCTGTCCAACCCTGGGCGCTGCCCAGGAGCTCCCAGTGACTCTTTCTGTTCTCTTTTTGCAGCTGTTTACGAGGTGTCACCGCTGGGCCCCTGCAAAGCGCCTCCTTCTCACACACCAGCTCCTTGTGTGCTGCCCTCGCAGGTCCCCGGTGCAACAGGAGCGGGTGAGGAGCTCCAGCTGGGGGGGTTTGGGGTTGAAATAGGTCCTTATGTGAGGTGGGACCCTGGCTTTGTGGAGGAGCAGCTCTGAGTGACACCGGGCAAATGGGGGGGGAGGGTGGTCATGTTCTTTACCCAGGTGTTATATCCTGTGGAGTTAGGGTGTCACAGCCTGCAGAGATGGGGTGTCACACCCCAGAGAGGGGGTGTCACACCCTGCAGAGATGGGATGTCACACCCCCAGAGATGGGATGTCACACCCCAGAGAGGGGGTGTCACACCCTGCAGAGATGGGATGTCACACCCCCAGAGTTGGGGCTGTTACACCCTGATGAAATGGGGTTGTCAGACCCCTGGAGATGGGGCTGTTACACCCCACAAAGTTGGGGTTCTTACACCCCCAGAGATGGGGTTGTTACACCCCTGGAGATGGGGTTCTTACACCCTGCAGACCTGGGGCTGTCACACCCCTGGAGATGGGGTTCTCACACCCCCAGAGATGGGGTTTTTACACCCCCAGAGATGGGGTGTTACACCCCCAGAGATGGGGTGTTACACCCCCGGAGATGGGATTGTTACACCCCCGGAGATGGGGTTCTTACACCCCCAGAGATGGGGTTCTTACACCCCCGGAGATGGGGTTCTTACACCCCCGGAGATGGGGTGTTACACCCCCGGAGATGGGATTGTTACACCCCCGGAGATGGGGCTCTCACACCCCCGGAGATGGGGTGTTACACCCCCAGAGATGGGGTTCTTACACCCCCGGAGATGGGGTGTTACACCCCCGGAGATGGGATTGTTACACCCCCGGAGATGGGGCTCTCACACCTGTGGCTCTGACCGGGAGGTGCCAAAGCCACGAGCGCCTCTCACTTCTTAGGGATCAAACCAGGAAAATCCCCTGACAGAGGGGGTGGGTGCGGTGGGAGTTAAAACCCAACAGGGAAGGGGCAGGAAACGCCAAGTACCGGTGTCAAACCCCCTGTCGGTGCCCACGGGGACGGGCGCTCCGAGCCCACCGCGGGTCGGTCGGGCTGGACCCCGCAGGGGGCACCGGGGGGGACAAAGGGGACAAAGGGGCAGGGAAAGGGGGACCCCGAGAGACGCCGCCCCACGGCGGACGGGGGGATTTTGGGGGGAGCCGCACCCGGCAGCGGCGGAGGGAGGGATGGATGGAGGGAGGGATGGAGGGGATGCAGGGCAAGGAGCGAGCGGCTTACCGGAGCCCCCGGGGGGGCGGAGATGGAGGCGAGGAGGG